>JARBES010000126.1:18834566-18844967 GCA_030265145.1 Strongylocentrotus pallidus
GCAAGAAAATGAAAATTCCAACAGACAATAAATGCAGCGAACCCTTCGGTAAATATTTCTTTCATCTCGTGTATATTTTACGATGCATTAGCTTTTAGTGCTTAAACACGCTTTTTGTATGCAAGCTGGTTCGGGAAAAAGGATAATATTCTACAGTTACCTCTGTTTGTATGAGCAGAAGACGTATAATATGCTTTACTTGAGGCTTGAGGTTGAGAGGACAGACAGCAACGGGAATATATGGGATATGAGGCAGGGTTGACTAAACTGTTTTAACCGTACCTCTTCATCTTTCGAATAGCGCAATCGTAGATAGTAGAGAGTTCCGCGCACTATTTACACAACAGCAATGCATTCACACACACGCCCTTACCAACGCACACACGCACTCATGCACACCCACACACGCACATCCACGCACTCACACATCTGCACACATACCCATATCTACACACCCGTAATATGAATTATCTGGGTGTAAACGTTTGCCTAAAACACTTTTATTCGTTACTATGAATAACTTTTTGTAGTAGAGCTGTTGATTTATCCAAACAATGAATAGTATCCAACTACTCTAATCTCTGTTGGTTATTAATATACCATAGAATGGTAAGCGAAGTATAAAAGTTAAAGCATGTCATTAAAGCAATTGTGATTACAAATGACTGATTAAATTCATCCCATTGATATTGCTCTTGATAAAAACAATTATTCATTTGCAAATATGTAAACAGATGTAAACAGAGATGGATAGGAAGTTCCTCAACCAGCACACAACCACAAACACCAAATTAATCAGCTTACAAGTTTAGGGAACGGGGGAAGGCAATCCAATAGTTGCCATGGTAATTATAGCATCAGCATTATCCTTCCCGTTTCTGTGAAGGACGGGGAGTCCCCTGCCCCTTCTATTCCCTTTGTGAATAATATCGGCGTGCTTCAATTGCCTTCCCCCACAGAAAACGGTATAATTTACTTTTACTAGAAACAATTGTCATCATAAGATCGCTTTTAAGAGCATAAAGATACACGAAAAACAATCCTGCCTAGATATATATATCTATATTTAATTCCATCATATTTCCGTTGAGGCTTTTTCCCCCTCACCTGTAGGTAAATTTGAAGACTAATTAAATTAAAATTTGTATTATACTGTATTCATTCACATTGTTTATTCGATACCATTACTAACATTATATTTCAATGATGTTATCATTTTGATTATAATGAAGGTTATTATCACTACTTTCATCATTTCTGGTGTTATAATGATCATATTATTTATTACCACTGATATCACTAGTTTATTACGAACATGATGGCTATTGACTAGGGTCACAATAATGTAAGGGTAAGGTAAGGATAAGGGGAAAGCATTATTAATGTATACGTGGATGAACGATACTAATTGAAACATTCAATACAGAGACAGTAAAAATGCGTTTCATCGCACCATTAAGTACTAAAGCTGGAAGGAAAATATCGTTGATAACATTCAATGGAATTGATGATATTTTTCATTTGTCTTGAAAACAGTGAATAATGAAAATGAAGTCGGAAACTAAGGAAAATAAACCCCGTACCTTATTGGGAGAGAAGTCATATTCAGTTCTGAATCGATGTTGATTCCCCGTATAGTTGGAATCAAATCGAGGTCAATAGTATGCGCATGGAAAGATATTTGAACGCCTACTTGATATTTTCAAACTATTTGTAAACAAGCATGACGATTTTTTTCTTCTTCTAGATTCAAGAACTTTCTTGTAGTTTGCAAACTTTTCATGTCCGTCTGTTTTTTTTTTGTTGTTTCGTGTGTATGAATATAATTCCAAATTATTTCATGAAATGCAAAAGAAAATCATAACAAAAGAAATTTTCTTTGAAAAAGAAGACTAAATGACATTACTGCCCTTTTCAGGATATGTTTCAGTAATGATATTCTTCTCAACTGTCATACAAATAATTAGAAAAGTCACGAATTGATTCTCATCTTTACCAGAACTCGACCCTTTTTTAAAATCATACTTTCCTTTGACAGACATTACGCCAGCAAACCTCACGTGGCCGGGACACCTGCTGATCTAGAAGGGGCCCAGGATATCATCAAGACTTGGTTGGACCAGGGCCTTGACTCGGCCAGACTGGTCCCATACAAGGTCTACCTGCAGCATCCTCCGTCCGCCGACGATGAGCTTGCCAATAAGGTAATCATTTTGAGAACACCTGTACCTTAGAGAAATCACATTTTTAATTACTTCAGCATAGTATAGGTATTTGATATCCCAGAAAAAAAAAAATCGACACATTCGATAAGCTGACCACTAACTGACTTTTTGAATAAGCTGTCAAATACCAAATACTATTTTGAATTCGATGGACAAAATGTAGCTTGTGCAGTCATCAAATAGGATAAAATTATAATAATCATGCACAAAGTTCTGTTTAATTAGGTTCATATCCACAAAAAATATAGTTTTTTTATACTGTGCGTTCTCTTTGCCATAACAAATGAGAATTTTTTTTAGATCATCTTAAAATCAAATACTACATTGCTGCAATTATTGCTATGAGATAGAAAGAAGAAACAAGAAAATACGTTGAAATCAACAATTTAACAGTCTGGTTTCTATTCTATACCTATTCAGCAAATGCACTTTCACTATAAACACGACGACTGCGCTGGGTCTCTGTGGTCATTGACTGTTACAAAAACCCGCATCGGGTTCAACTATGTAATTGGCTATATTCGTAATGTAATCGTAATCTAATGCATAAGTCTTTAAGTGCCCCGTTAAAAAAAAAAATCGTTCACGTTTTACGAATAATTGCATTTCAATAGTCAGAATCTGAATTGCATACATTAATTTTGGCTAGGTAGGACAAACTTTATGGCTTGTCGTGCCTAATTACACGTAATGTATGCAGTTCACATTCTGACTATCGAAATACAATTACTCGTTACAGTTGAATTAAATACGTTGTAACCGGGCACTTAACATAGACTTCTGCATTTCATTTGATTACATAACGCCTATTTACACTCAATGGTCAATCGGTGTAAATAATAATTCATGCAAATAAGGTCATACAATACACATTTTTACTCATAAATCATATATTCTTCATATTTAAGCATTCTTTTTCACTACATTTATTCGTTAGAACATTCGGAATAATAATACTTCAACAAAATTTGAAGAGCCAGGTTATTCCTAATGTTATCTCTTGTTTTGATATTTGTTCGATAGGTCCAGATAATTAACCCCAGCAATGGGACTGCTATGTTCACCTCCTGCTTGCGTGAGGATTCCTTCGGAGAGGAGGAGCTGGAGCAGGAGGGCATCCCACCACCATTCAACGCATACTCAGCTACCGGTGACGTCACGGTAAGACACTCTTGATTACGTCCATGAGAGCAAACAGTGGTATGAACGGCCTGCCATAGTTAAGTCCAACTTAAAGTTAACCTTAGTCTTTGTGAAACAGTCCCCAGATCATGTACTGGCCAAATTCAAGGTAATATGCAATCAGAAACTGTATCCCAATATGGTGATCTGTCGATCACACATACTTCATGAGCAGAATGTGTAGAATTTTGCCAGATAAACTTGCAAAACGTTAATCCATTTCTGAACGCCAGACGAACAATTTTTTTTGATGATAACAATAACGATAGCTATTCTTTTGAAATACCTTCTACAATTTTCATTAATCATCTGATCATGCACCATTATCATGATCATCATTTGTGTGGTATGATGTACGCGTTAACTGAAACATTTTCAAGATAATTGTAAAATGTTTTGTATATGTGAACATTTTAGGTGTTTATTTGATAGCATTTCAGAAGTTTGACATTAAAAAAATGTGTTATGTATCGATAAGGTATTAGAACAGGTCAACAATGAAGTGTAAACGTACATCGTACGCTGAATACCGTTCACTTCCTTCTTTTCCCAACTCAAAATTTCACCAATAGACCGATCTTGCTGTTAAAACCTTTACCATTTGCGTAAACATTTTTTTTTTCAACGCTCTCAATTATTTGATGAGTTTACCAGTTCTTACCAAGAGCACACGGTGTTAATACGCCAGTGACAAATTGTTTTCGACATGTCGAATAAACAGGGCAAATAGGGTTTATAGGAAGGATTCTTTCATCATCTTTTAAAGACCTTTGCCCTTTTCCTTTTTCCTATTTTGTGTGTGTCTCTTTAATCTACTCCTCTGCATAAATGTAGGTAGAGATTCTTAAAACCGTTTGTTCATCAAACATGCGGTAACAGTTCGAGTTTACTGGGCGGTAGCCATTTATCTTTCACATTTCATTAACAAGTCTGGCATCATCCAATATTTAGAACCACTGTTACGATCATCGGAAGTCATTACCTCACCTATTTTTCCAGACCTGTAAATAGCTTTAGATTAGGTGTCAAATTATCCAATTTTCGATGTGAAAATTGTGTTGCCGCGCGTGTTTCACAATGGAGCGCTGTGTTTCCTTGCGTTTTGTGAACACACCCACCCATACTACACACACGCGCACACTACGCTTACCCTTTCTCACAACACACACGCATCACACACCCACGTACGCCCGTCCGAATGTAAGAATAGCATTAACCTATCTAAACTTACAAAAGTGAAGTGATTGAATTTCGCGATGTTCTAGTAATGCTAAAAGCAGAACTGATCAAATAAAGGTTAAGTTTGTCAAAGGTCTCCTGCAAAAAAAAGCTTGTTCAAGTGCGTAGGCTTAATACTCTAGAATTGAGGATGGAAATTAAAGTTAACTGGATCGTGATATTAAAGGGGGAAAATGATACATTAATGTATTTTTAATTTCATTTTTCTTATGTATAACATAATTCTCCGCCACTTAAGGGGGGATGTGCAACTTTTGAACAAAGAATGATCCATTGTATTTAGATTGGGAATGTGTAGCGAACACAAACTATCAAATCAATAATTTGTTCTGTTGTTGTTTGTACATCGCCTTTAGCACATCGGTGGTGAAATTTACATGGGACTTTATTGGCAAATGATATAACTACGACACATAATTTGAACAACGCATACAAAGTAACACCAAAAGAAATTTAAAAGGGAAAATTAATTCGTGCATTATTACGAATAACATATACCCTGGCTACGTGCCCATCAATTCAATAATTGGTTACATGTCTTTTTTCCCGAAGGTTCATAATTTCTTATTTCCGAAAATGAAATAGGGGTCATTACTCCGAAAATGACATAAAACCCTATTTCGTTTTTTCGGAATTACGAACCTTCGAAATAAGAAGCCCCATTTCATTTCCGAAATTATGAACCCTGTTTTATTTTCGGAATTATGAAATCTATTTAATTTTCAAGATTCCGAACCCTCGGAATAATGAATCTCATTTAACTTTCGAAATTATGATCCTTCGCAAAAACGAACCTTCGAAGTAACGTACCAAATGTTCGGAATTATGAACCCCCTATAGTATTTTTGTTAATGTATTTCTAATCTTTTGTCAGGGTAGCCCATTTACCAATAATAATAATATTAAATAAATAATAATAATAATTATAAAAACGTTACTTATAAAGCGCTTACCACCGAAGTCTCTAAGCGCTATAAGAGACTAAGTAGTGGTCTTCCGTGGGGCCCTGAATAAACATGAACATATTATTGGAAATATGTGTTTCTGAATTACTGACTCTTCAGAATTATACGAACCTTCATAAAAACAAACCTCCTGACAGAAGAGTGCCTCCCATGTAATCTCACTCGCCACCTTGCTTCACCCTTGTATGTCTCATATCCAGGGGGACCTGGTCTACGTCAACTATGGCAGACTGGAGGACTACGAGTATCTTCAGAATCTAACCATGAACATCGACTTCAAGGGGAAAATCCTCATCGCAAAATACGGCATGACGGGGAGAAACACCAAGGTAAATGATGAAACATAGACATTTAAAGTACACAACCCGCGGAAAACGTAAGGGGGGCAGCATCTTGTTTTGTTTTCTGATATTTTCATTGATTTTAATTTAATTTATATTTTATTTAGCTTTTTCATTTAATACTACGAATCGTTGAAGTTTACATCTTAACTTGATATAAAAATTAAGGACTTCCAATATATTTTTCTTATGTTTGTTGGAAATCTTACTGGGAATTAAAAGTTAAATTAAAATTCATGTGTACATCACAATATTTCGACAAATCATTTATCTTTGATATTTTATGCTCTTATGAAGAGCAGTTTTGTAAACCTTTTGTTTCACGCAGAACCTATATTCGGTTAATTTCTTTGAATAAACAACAGAAGGATACACTATTCGTTTTAATAAGGAACCTAGGAATGGATCTGATGAAAATTTAGAAAGGCACTAAATCGTATCCCTAAATATACCTTTGGCATCCTTCTGGCTATCAGCAAATGTTAATATACAAATAAAAACACAGCAGTGAGGGCATTAGTAAGAATTACCCACACAAGGTACCGTTGGAACAGTCTCCCACGCCCGAGGCGGTAGGGTGTTTGGACTGTTTTGAAGGTACCGAGTGTGAGTATTTTTACTAATGCCCGAACAAAATGTTGTGTATTATTTGTTTATAAGATTATTTTATTTGTTTTATAATATGACGTTTTATAACATGATTTTACTAATGACCGGTCATTAGAATTGGATAATGACCGGTCATTATCCAAATTACGCGTTAGGCAAGATAAATGCCTGGTCACGTGTACGCTTTCAACCAATCATTTGATTAGGATCCAGGTAATCATCTTATCATATCTCTTATTGGTACAGGTTGTGAACGCTGAGAAGTTCGGAGCCGCTGGTCTCATCCTCTTTTCCGACCCTCACGATCTCCCTACTTATGGCTCGCAACATAATGGTATACCCTATCCTAAAGGGTCATTTTTACCAAAGACTGCAGCACAGAGAGGGTCGATCTTGAAAGATTTTGGGGACCCGCTGACTCCTGGCTATCCTGCTAAAGGTAACAAACAACCCGGCTCTTACTGAAATCTTGCTATGAAACACAATAATGATTTTCCTTTTTTTTTTGCCGGTTTTTGCTAAACACATATTTTTCTTCAGTTTTTCGTCTATTCAGTGCGAGAAAGTGATGCATTTAAATGTTTTCAATGTAAAGTATCCTACTTCAGCTTAGTACAATAAAGGTATTGATATTATTTAGGCCGATAAGTCAGGATTTAAACAAAAATTAAACAGAATACAGCATGTTGATTATTTGTATTATCAATACGGAAAATGCAATTTATGAGTGCATTTGAACTTGCTATCAAGCTCCTACATGTGCACGTCTGTATTTTCGCAGACATTTCGTTGACTAGCGATAGGATGTTTTCCCATACTTTTGTGTGTCATACACTACTTTTCATATCTCATGTATCCAGAATTTTAAAAAGTAGTCTGTACTTTAAATAGAAGTATTTTCAAATGAAAGTGAAAATATACTAACGCTTATGTTGTTACAGTACATGTTTATTAATTGAGTAAATTGTTTACGTAAATTCTATTTTTTTAATAAAGATTTTGCATACAGATCAGAATTGAATGACACTTCAATACCGAAGATACCTGTTCATCCAATTGGATTTGGGGATGCAGAAATACTTTTAAGGTGAGGATTCTTCATTTGTAATCATTGTGAATAAAAACAAAATCTAAAACTATAACATCTACTATCAAAATCATCAAAATATGTATGTCAAGAACTAAATGTTTTGGTTTTGATGGCAAATGGACATACATCTTTACATTTAGCTTAAAACAAAATATCTACATTATATGGACAAACCTTACAGTGATTTATGTTATGCTATTTTAAATGTATTTAAAAAAAAACGTTACTTAAAACTAAATCACGCACACCGGGCTCCCACTTGTGTATGGTACCATTATAACAACAATTCACATGCTGTTAATCTCGTTATTCCGGCAAACAGGTAATTTGATTTGAACAGTGATGTATTAAACTATTTCAAAATACTTAAAATACATAGACAAAACTTCCGGTTATTTATGTGATACACACTGGGCTCCCACTTTTGTAGGTTACCATTGTAACAACTATTATATACATAATGTTAATTTTGTTGAATAATGGCTGATTATTGTGCACCGAGAGTTATCAATGCAAACAGAAGCCATCTTGTTATTCCGGCATCTCAAACAGGTAATTTTAATTGAGCAGTGATGTATCAAACTTCTGATAACTATAAACAGTAACATTAGCCTATTTTCGTATTTTTAGTGCATTGACGGGTCCTCAGCCGGGTAAAGGATGGAACAGAGATCCGGAGACCATCTACGAAGTGGGTCCTGGGTTCAAAGACCCCTACAGAGGAATGTAAGAAAGAGTGTCACAAGTCATACGTGTAATATTCATATTTACTCCGTCGCATGTTGTTTGTGTAGTTTTAAGCACAATATACCATGTAAACCAAAACAGATTTTGAGGTACGTCGACAGAATGCTACTTTTTGCGCGTCCACTGCCACATAGGAGTTTGTTTTAGGACGATAAAGTCCCATATCCCCCCTCAAAGGCGATCAATATTATTTGTTTTTATTAGCCATTATTTCCCTTGTACTAGCTGTAACAAGTTTCAGTCAAATAACCCTTTGAAATTGAAGATATGATTTGTTAGGTCCTTGTAAAGAGATGTTCAAGTTCATCCGATCAAATGTTACATATTCTGCCTCGGCAAAGTAACTCGTTGTTAACCATAATATATTTGTTACTGAACATTTTCCTTTTCATGTACAGGAAAGTGAGGCTAGTGGTAAACTCCATCTCTGCTCATCACTATACATACAACTCAGTAGGGTTCATTAGAGGAGAGATTGAGCCTGGTGAGTGTTATCAAGTCGAAGTTTGATTTTTTTTTAATTAAAACAATTAAAGGAAGATTAGTTGATAAAAAACAGAACATCAAACTCTGAACAATCTGAGTTCATTCACTTTTGATATTTAAACATGCGGATAACATCAATGTCGTGTTTGGTCCTCACTTGAACGTAGCAAAAACATAAACCGATGGAAGGCAATCACACATAATAAACGTATGAGCAATTTCTTGACTGGACAGTTTAAAAGAGCTCAATAAATGTAATGCATTAATCTATTATGTTGTATGAACAATTCAAATAGTTACTGCTTATCAAATTTTGTTACAAAACTTTTCTTCGACAGATTTCACTTTGATGTTAAGCACAGAAAAAAAAATACTTCTTTTATTTCGTGTTATCTGCAATAATCAGCACAGTATCACAAATAAACGTAAGCTAACAAGAAGTTAATTTTTACCAACAATGTATCTGACATTACGTCACTTCTACAAATAGATCGTTACATTATCCTTGGCAACCATCGTGATGCATGGGCTCTTGGAGCAGTTGATCCTACCAGTGGGACGGCCACACTAATGGAAGTATCAAGAGCGTTTGGAAAACTTAAACAAGAAGGTAAATATTCTCGAAATAGATAACATATTACCTCAAGAAATTAACTAAAAGATTACATTTATTTTTAATGACGTAAAATGACCATGGGAACATTGTTCTAAATCTTCAAGCAAGTTGGATAAATGTTTTCCAGCTTAAAGGACGATTTTCCTGCGCATTATCCACCAATTATATCACATATTATTTCCTGCTAAAAACGCTTTTAACCGTTTCTTAATATAATAATTGAATAGCTTAATTATTGCCTGTAACCAACACACACCATCTCCTTACCATTATTTTCATAGTAATAATATCGTTAATTGTCTTTTTTACTAACACCCAACAAAGCTCAATTTTTTAATTATTTTTTCTAGGGAAACTCTTCCTTAAAATAATACGTGGAGGTAACAACAATAACTACATTAAATTTTACTTCGATCTGCATTCTTAATACGGTTCATAGCCGTATACTATCGACAGTAATGACAGCTTCGGATGTATGGTGATCTCAGATGTATGATCCAAAACTTATATAAGACTTTTCTTTTCATTTGTAGGATGGAGACCGCGGAGATCTATAATATTTTGTTCATTTGCTGCTGAGGAATACGGGTTAATCGGCTCCATTGAGTGGACAGAGGTAAACCTGACATTTCACATTTCATTTGAAAATTGCGATTTCCCATAAATAAGATTTCAGAAATCCTTTATATTGATTTTAAATATAATGTGAAGGATTTTACGTCGAAATCCTAAAATTAGATAAAGAGTGAGCAAGTCTGTACGAACATGAAAACCTATAATAACTTTTGATAAAAATTTCACGTAAATACACTGTCGCTCATAACGGTGGAATATTTTTTTTTTACCCCAATTTATGGAATTATTTTAAAAATAATTTAAAAATAATAGATCTAGATAATAG
>JARBES010000126.1:18894737-18906421 GCA_030265145.1 Strongylocentrotus pallidus
ACGCAATTTATTAGGAGTCTCTGGATGGTTTGCAACTTCGTGTTTCTGCTTTTTTTAAAGTTTAATCTGGTCAGCCCATCAATGATTGGTGAACTATCTTTCATCACTTGATTTATTTTTGACAAATCGTAACGCAAGATTCTTTGTATGTGGAATATAAAATATATTATAAGATGGGTAGAAGAATCCCTGCAATCTGATTGGTCAATTACCGTATATATAAATTTTACTGGATGCACGCGATATCGGGAATCGATACCACCGATATCCCTTTTTTATAATTAAAAAAAAAAATTAATCGTTATAATTTTTCTTTTTTTTTCTTTTCTATAATTTTTTTCTATAATTTTATTTTTTATTTTTTAGAGTAGGCCTATATAGTGTTCATCCATTGCACTAACAATTGTTTTACATTTCATGATAAGTTTCATGAAATCATGCTTTCCGGTTATTACCGGATGCATGGCTATGCCAAAATCAAGCGTCTGGTAATTACCGGAAAGCATGATTTTGCCATGCACCCGGTAAATCTGTAAAATAACAGATTTTTGTATTTATGACAATTTTTTTTCGGCCCCATTTTATAAAACAGATGATGCACAGGTTTAATTTGTTTAATTTGGTGGTCAGTTGAATTGTGTGCACGCTGTACCTTCAAATTTGGTCTAAAAATTGTTAGTTCAAACCATTCAAAGGTACATTGTGCACACAATTCCTACCGACGCACTCAAACCTGTTCATCATTAAGGCACCACTCTATCAAAAAGAGTGATATTCGGGTACCTCTTCGGACATTTTTTGAAGGTTTCGTTTTAATACGAGCAAGCGAAGCGAGGGAGAAAAAATATAATTTTCTTCTTTAAATTGCTCTATCCAAATGAAATAACATACTCTAATGGTCTCTAAAATAAGTTGTTTTCATGTAATAGACGTTATTATAAAAACTCCTCTTTTTGATGGATCTTCATTTCTCACGAGGTATCTCTACAGATATCTCTAGTTTGGGTAATGCTGCATTACATAATAATCAAAATGATCATCTAACTTTCTTTCAGAGTTGTCTGAACTAGTTCCTTGGGAATCTTCCTCATCACACATGACTTCGCCTATTGCGTAATAATGTGAGTTGTCATCTTCCCTTAAATCAACGTCATCTGAATTAGCTTCTTGGAATTCTTCCTCATCATATATACTGTACATACTGTTAATACGACAATGAACAGAGCTACCACCTTCATTTATAACAATTTTGAATGAATTAGTTCCTCTGGAATCTTCCCCGCCGTTTAGTATACATGTAGTTTCCTCTTGTGTATTGACCCCAGCATCTGGTCGCTTGTAGATGTCTGATAGAGTTCCCTTTGGATGTACTTTACCAATTTGTCGGTTACAACCATGAAAGCTATTTAATTTTGCTTCTTGAGTTGATATTCCTGATTTTTCTTGGTTATTTGAAGGCCTTCTTAGTCTGTGCAATCTGTATATGTGCACTCCAAGAATACAAATGATAAAGATATCGCCTATTGAGATATAAGAAAAAAATCCGTTTGTGTAATTATATTTCCGTTTCTCCAATGGCGGAGTTGTATCGATAGTTGGGGCGGTTCTGTCCACGGCCGAACAGGGGGCACTTGTGTGTGTATTCGGCTGAGAGGTAGGCTTAACCTTCGTGGCCATATCGATAGTTACATCTCTACATTTGGAAGGGCGAAGGTCTATAGGTTTGGTCGTTGAACAACAGGTAATTGGTAACGTAGTTTTCATCCACACTTTCTGAACCATCAAAGTGTGGTTCAGATGAAGATCACTGAAAGGTAAAGCTAATCTGTCGTGTTGATAGCATGAAATATAACCTTGTACATTTCCTCTTATTGCACGACAGTCAATTATCGTGTACTCTCTTTCTAGCCCAGGATGAACTTGGAGGGATGGTGATACTTGCACACATTGTGCTTTCCCGGGAGGATAAAGAACCATTAAATGAATTTCTTTACTCAAATCTTCGACGAGGGTCCCATTTTGAAAAACGCTACATTTGTAAGACCCAGCATCGACTCTGGACACGTTTCTTATATCGACCGTTAGTTGAACTAAATGGTCATATATATGTTCGTGTACTGAAAAACTTTCTCGCTTACTGTTTGTCAAGTTTGATTTAATCAAGTTCTGATATTCATAAGAAGTGGTTAGATCATTAAATGTGACTTTGTATACATAATCCTTGGAATAATCGTAACTGAATAAAAATGCAACACGTTCGCCTTCCGACTTTATAATGACAGGTTGTGTGCTACTTGCGATTACAAATATTTGTACAATGTATAATACAGCAAATGTAATGTTGATATCCGCCATAACGACACAAAATGACTCTACAAAGCGCACTTGTAATGAAATTAGAGGAGTACGACAACGTTGATAAATAGTCTTTTTGTATACATCTATGAAATGAACGATATAAATGTGAAGGAATTGTTTGAGTAAAGAAAGTTTACTGTATTACTTTATGAAGAAAGATCATCACCATCAATAATTTTAAGGCTACTCGAAGAGATGGCGCATCAGATGAATGAATGATATCTTTCAAGGAGGCTGAACTAGTACTCTCAATTCTTGTTGACCTATGTAAGGTTGGCGTGACTGACTGAAGAGGATAAATGAAATCCTTACATTCATCAGCCAATTTCAAGTTATGTCGATTAATTGCGCAGCACCCAATATCTAACTCCTTAGGTAGCCAGAATATTGAATCGATGCATTCTTTTCCCGAACTAAAATGAGATAGGTGACCTCGAGATAAACCGTTTTTGTGAGAATAACAAATGACACTTCCTTCAGGATATCCCTCATCTGAAAAACATTTCAGCATCGAGAGACTCTGTAGATTTTTGTGTTGCACACGCTGATCTTCTATCCAGGTACAGTTCTTCAGGAGAGGAGGATAAACAACTTGTAGCGAGTAATGTTGGACATCCAAGGATTCAGGACATTCACAGGCACAGCTATAGACACCTTTATCTGACCTCTGCAAAGAATGAATCCTGAGATGAACGATCAGTGTACCAAACACCTTTTCTGTATAAACTCGTGTACGGTCTTGCTGACCAGGTGAAAACAAACTGGTCGCGATGGATGTCCCGTTTTTATTAAAAATATTTTCTTTGAAGAACAGTTTATATACGCAAAGACGATTAAACGAAGTGCATGAAAATTTCAATGAACGATCGTGTCCTTCGTGTCCTTCTTGAATCTTAGCTGATTGTGAAGCAGCATAGGACAACAGTACGCACCAAACGACCATCAAATATATAATTTGATGCAACTTAAGGAGAGCCTCTGAGATGCCAGCCATGCTTCCAGACGGTCCATCCTGTGTAACAAATCCAAAGGAAATGAATGAAAATAACAATAATCAAAATCAATTATTAATTCCATGAGTCTCCTGTTTTGCTTTGATGTCACTCACCAAAACCAAAAAATGTATTTTTGGAAGCAATAATACAAAACACGGAAAGACCTACGTACTAAAGACAAAGTTATGTGTTCCTAATTTTCACTCACCTAAACATAAGAAGAAACAAAGACAAAAATGATGCACTGACTTTGTAAAGACCTTTTCATAGAAGGATTATAAATAAGTCGTACAAGGCACAGGTATCGATGATCCGTGGACAGATATGGAGATTGCCCATTAACTCTGAAGTAATGACAGACTATTGATGAGTCGCAATTAGAATATGAAAGAGCACTGCAATCGACAATCAAATATGAATACTTCTTTGATAACCTTCGATCCTTTCCGAGCATGTCACGGGTAGTAATGACTAAAGTTCATTCAGTTGTATCAACATGATAAGGTTATATCAAGGAGTTGACTTCAATGATAATTTTTGTTTGTATGGGAAAGAACTTACAGGGAGAAGAAAACCATTTGTGGTGTTATCCATTGCTTTTCAAAATAGGCTTATCAGTTTTTTGTAATTTTATATGAAAGAAAGGAAGTATTTTCGTCCTGGGCGTAAATATGAAGTAAACAAGCTTGGGATGGCAAAAAATGCTCAGGAGAAAATATTATACGTGCAGTGCTGACTGCTCACTCACGTATATGCCTTATTAATAATGAGTAAATGGACTACATTTTCAGCTCGTATGATCACCGTTTTTCAGCGAATTATCTTTGAACCTGGGTAAAAACTTTAAAATAAAATACATTAAGATATGCGCCATCTCCTTGGAAAACCTGTCCCCATATTTCAAATGTTATTAATTTGTTCATGTAAAATGATATGACTTAATGCGATTGCATTTTGAAAGAAATGAAGTGGGATCAATCAGAAAAAAAGTTGATCACGTAGCATATAAGTGTATAAGTGTATAAGTGTACTGCAAGGTTCTGGAATCGATCAAAATGTTAAGAAATTTTGCCAAGTCTTGGTAAAAGTAACAAGCACTGTACACATAAAGATGTATGCTGCATAAAAACGAGGCTCACATTTAACAGCTGTTAAATTTCATATTTAGAATATGAAGACATTTGAAGAGACACGATTTTCAGGGAACATTTTCCCCTTACGTTCCTCAACACTTGCGTAATAACAGTGGAAATCTGTGATATAATTATTGGGAAATTGTTTACTACTTTTTAAAGAGAACTGTTGCTGAAAAAGAAATGAAATAGATCAATCCGATATATTTTATATTATTATGATACTTTAGTGTCTGTCCGAGGAGTTCTCTGAAATTTTGAAATCTAAGGCTTTGAAAATCGAAAAGCACGGCTCATCGCCTCAGCTATATAGACGAGCCGATCGGGTCCACATGTAATTTGACCCCTGTTGACCGGTAATTTGGAGGGGAAAACTTTTTATAATTTGTTTATGTGCAATGCTGAAAGGGAAATATTTTCTATTCCTTTATACAGTCAAACCCATTTTAGTGACCACCTGTCTACAAAGACTACATTTGTCGTTTCCCTTGAGAGTTTTTTCTCATTGAACATGTACTAAAGGAACCTGTCTACAAAGACTACTTTTTCTGTTTCCCTTGGGCGGTCGCTATAGACAGGTTTGACTGTATTTGTATTCTACGCTCATTCTATGGTAAAAAGTACAGATCGTAGTGATCATGTGATTATTTATGGTTGATTTGATACCGTATCTGACTTTGCCCATGTGTTTATAATATTTATATTTGCTGTGCACAATATCGCTTGGTTCTCATCATTACAAAATCGTGTCAGAGTAAATGATATGATACAAGTCGTTTGCATGAAGAAAATAAAACTATAGTTAGCTTTCCCAGGAGAAACGCGTGATAAAGTTCAAAGCAAAAAGTTTGTGACCTATAAGCTATTTGCTTACAGTGCCTGGTACATTTATAAGAGGTCGCTGTGATCATGTGTGTTTTTATATATCAAATTTGACTTTGCCCCTGTGTTTTTATGATATCTGTATTTGCCTTGTACAATATTGCTAGTCCTTATCGGTACAAAATCATATCAGAGTAAATGGAAGATGTGTCATATCATATATATGATACAACTTGTTTGCATGAAGTGCCTAAAGATAAAGTATCCTGCTGTTACATCATTTGTCCATACTAATGCCAATAAGGGTATTGACAGTATTTGATGGATTGGTGTCATTGTTGTCATGAAGTTGTAAACAACGTTTCAACTATATTATCAAATATTATAAATGATGAATAAACCCATTTGCACTTTGCAACATGTTGGACTTATGTTTTGACTTATGCTTTATATATATATATATATATATATATATATATATGATGTATGGTTCGTGTGAAGATGGTTTTATGGTCGGGGAAAAAATATATTAGCTGCGTAAAAATTCTTGTCGTAAGCTCTACAATTCAACCAACGAAAAATAAACTAAGCTAAATGCATATCATGGGATGTACATATGTCATTATTACGATACATTTAATACAGTATATCATAATACAGTTTTCACATTTTCAGTCACAACTACTGGCCCAAAGTCAATGTTGCCTTTAAAAGAATTAACCGTGACAAATATTTTCTCTAGGTCAGCCTATTTTTCTTGAAGTTTTCGGAAGCTGTATAATAACTCGAATCATTGTTTTATCTGTTTGAAGCTAATATGCGATCTATCAAAATATCAGCACAACTTACAATATGATCACTGTAAACTGGTAAAGATCAGGCATTAACCATTATCCACTTTAATTATTATCAAAGTGAATACCTTTAATTGATATATACAAATATGTAAAGTGATAAACGGTTAGCGTCATGTCAAACTTTTATTATATCTGAAGAAAATTGGTCTCTTTAACATAATTATAACATTCTTAAATGCGAGCGAGCGTAGCGAGCGAACTCTTAGGGAAAATAAAGAAAAAATAGCTCTAAGTCGCCTTGAAATTAGGGGTGCATGCTATGGAGAAGTGAAAAGGAGACACTTATCAAAAGGGAAAAGAACAGTTATTAGAAAAGAAAATGGGCTTTTGGGGGTAACTGTAAAGTGCCCCCTCCCCCCCTACTGGGAGTGCCGCCTCTGGCAAAATGAGCAAATTTGAAATTGAAAAAACCCGGAAAATCATGTAATTTAAATTCTATCTAAAGTTAATTGGTCAAATTTCGGAATAAAGATGAATGTATGTTTCCGATTGTTTATGTAATTTGCACTATCGTCGACATTTTTTAAATAAAGAATAATGACGAAATTTGTGTGGGTCTTCTCTTTTAAAAGTAGCTTATTTTTGTCCCGGGTGTCTTAATCCTGCCTGGAAAATCATGTTATTTGACACTTCCTCTAAAATATCGCCCTCGGAAAGTTTCGCAAGGATATTGACACATACTTTAATAGTATCCATGTAGTGAAATATTTGCACAAATTTTGTTTATAAGTGTATCATAATTTATGCGAATTGGATATCTTTTTTCAAAGTCATTACTATTTAAACAATACTTCATTGGCAATCTTTCAAATTTCAGATAAATACTTATTGTATACTTATACTTTATACTTAGTTATTTTATTGCTTTGTTAATATCTTGAATATTCTATCGTTTTTATTTCTTGTCTTATTTTAAGTTATTTGTATGGTTCAGAAATGTATATTAATGTATTTCAAGACATAATGGTACGTTTACACTATATTCCCGGCGGTCACGGCAGCCTCGTTTGCCCGTGCGCCGTGGGATTTTGTTAAATTTTATCTCTGTATTCAAGTTGTGTTAGTTCTTGCCAAGTTTTTTCACGGCCTATCACAGTTTCCGTGACGGGCCGTTGGAGGGAAAGGGAATGCTGTCCCGAGGCTCCAAGGCAGGCTACGTTTTGGCCTGGGGTCTCCCACTGATGCCAGTACGTTCCCTACCGGCCCGTCACGTTTTAATGGGGTCCCCCCTTTTTTTTACGTTGTAATCAAGGTCTGACACGTTTTTCACGTTCGGTCAAGGCCTTCTACGGATGAAACGTGGAAGCCGGGCAGCTTTTAAACACGTTCGACCCACGGTATAAAGAAAAGGCCTCCCAAGTTATAGCAATCATTGTATCCTGAGACCAGTGCGTCGTGTCAGACCGTAGTAGAACGCAACGCTTATTACGTACTGTCACGTTTTGTTGCGTTCACCCCGTTTTAATGCGGCCTACTAGGTTTCTCATTCGCACCATGACTGCCGTGGCAATTTTTTTGAACATTTTAAATATCTGGCCCGGCATTCACGGCAATCAGGCCTGTCATGTTTACCCATTCCGTCTCCTCCGCGTTGTCTCACGTCCATCCCGTTTTGTCCACGGTGGCCTGAAAAGTGATTGCCGCGGTCACCGGGAACATAGTGTAAACGTAGCATAAGCGATAAGGCAAAATACCTTTAAAACACTATTTCGCATTCCTTTGTACGCAAATACACGCAGAAGAGCGGTTTTCTTTCAAATCAAGTCTGACATATAGCGGAGTAGGAAATGTTTTGTTATATTTAAAGACATTTAACAACATGATATCAACTACATTTGTTCAGTACAACCATTAGGGAAGAGGGGATTTGGAGAGAACTGGATTTCTTTAGTGTATATAAGATTGTAGAGTTGGTCTCGACAATGTAATTCATTCGCCAAATACAGATTCGGATACAATAATTATCTCATCTCAGCTTTTAAATATCCATAAATTTATCATTGTCCCTCCGATTTTCTTTAACCAATATTAACGAACTTGCTATTGTGACTTCTGTATTATTATTTCGAAAGTCGTGCAGGTAAGATTACACCTTTAAACAGAGATAACTGAATGGTAGAAATTGATGTATTGTAAGACACAAGCATTTCGAAATCATGAATCAAATTATATAATTTCGAAAGGTATTCTAAATTATAATAAAAAAAACAATGATGGAAATTAGCTCTGAAATTAACAGTCATTCAAAATATAGACTATGCATTTCCCAATTTGTAAAATTCAAACAGATTGTTATGTCAAAGTTTGGATGGGGTCAGTTAATTCATAGATTACCGATATCAATTATTAGCTACTTTGCCTGTCCCTGATTCTATGCATGAGCGACTTATTAATTTTTAATTGGTTTTCAATGAATTTTAAAGACAAAGTACGGAAATAGTCTATGCTATGTTCAAGTATGTCTAAAATGAACATCCATGTTTACAATAAAAATATTGTATTCCAATGAGATGTACCATGATACATTTTTGTAAATAGATCTATTGTTATATTTAGCATTGTTTAAAGCTATTTCGTTTGAAATATATTGATTAATGACTTATGAAACATATCTCTCAATCATTAAACAAATCATGATTTGCGAATGTAAAGTTTTAACTCTTGTAGTCAATACGAAAGTACAAAAAGGGGAAATACATCATTAAAATTCTACTGCCGTGATAAGGAAAGAATAATGTGCAATAATAAGATTCCTAATGTTTTCTTCTCTTACACCTTTTTAAGCATGTTGAAAAATATTTGTGTTAGATGTTGAATATAAGATTTAAAAAGACAATTGTATAATGTATTATCGTCAATTGATGTAAACTTTATACTTTGAAACATCGCTTATTGAATAATGAGTACCACTTTCACAATACATCTCTTTAACCATGCTTGTATATCGATGGTTTTACGTGTCACATGGCCTTTTATGCATAAATATATTGGATCACTGCTATGGTTCAAAACACATTTTTATAGATGGGTGTTTCTATGAATTTTGTGAAGTTTGACCCTAAGTTGATTTGTCGAATGCATTTTGATCGTGGATAAGTTTGGAATAGTACTATCTTTGTTCTGAAAATATGCTACATATTATACATTTGTGAAAATCCACTGAAGATTAAACTAAAAGTGTAACAGCTTATTGCTATGTACAATCTTCTAAACAGTATCGTTTTTACAAGGTGTGATTTACTAAGGCTTCGTATTATTAATTTCCACGGTAAATGCAATACAACTTCAATAAATTCATAAATTTAAGTATCAAAGGCCCATTCCTGCGGAGTAAACATCGACTAATAATGGTTAATTCTCCTTCAGTCCATAAGCTACAGCAATAATTACAAATGTTCCCATCAAAATAAGATGCGTTTTAGTTTTACCAAGTGTAGCCTCAGTAGAACTAATTATGTTTTCTCTCAAGGTACTTCAATCATATTATTACCCCGGTTTTTATTTCACAGCACGGCTGTCATGAACAAGCGCCTAACATAAGCGTTCATTTCTTCGTACTGTGTACCCATTTACCTCAACTGGGTGGAGAGTGGTAAAGATAAGTGCTGTGGTAGGGATTTGAACCCAGCGCTTTGAGTTTCATAGTCTTGTGACCTATTCACTAGACCACTGCACCTCCACACAAACTTACTATTTAAAATTGACAATGTCTAGGACCAACAAGATGTAATTTCTTGAAAGGATGTCGTGTCATTCTCGTATTATTTAATCTTATTTTGCTCCAGATGTTCAATATAAAAATACACTCAACTTGATATGTGATATCTTTAAGATAATACAAATTGTTTGCATGTCTGATAAGAATCCCAGCCATACTGATATCTATACAAATAGAATCATGAAGAAACGATAAGCTACCCGCTTGCGTGCGTCTTATCAACTCAACATCGTCATAATCCAAACATCTATGTTAACCATTAAGGCAAGTCTAGAACCCACTAGCTTTCGGAGCAAACTAATCTTCCCCAAGTGAAGAGTGTAACGATATCATATCTTTGTATTTGTGTGTGAAAGAGCGTTAACACCTCCATGATATAGTGTATTTCGACGAAGATGATGTGCCTATACCCAAGTATTTAAAATTTCGCTGCAAACGAGGCTTCTTTTTCTTCGATAGGCTATTTCTGTAATGTAATTATATGTATTGCATACATCTTTGCTAAGCGCCATGTTACAACTTTTATCATTCATCTGTTACAAATGATTCTATTTCAAAAGTCAGAATGGAAATTTGGATTTGAAGTATATAACTCGACATCTCTAGAAGCATACGTGTAATTTTCGATGAAAAGGGGGTTTAAAGAAAATGACATTAAACATCAAATGTAGACCGAATGATAATTAATAATTATGAACTTTTCATGAACTGCATAAACTGCATTGATATCAGACTTCTAGGTGGGATAATCTTGATGTTGTCGGAGGTTTATGATATTGTGAAATAATTTTCATCGAAGAAGAAGAACGAAATGTCGTAAAGCATCAATGCTTATCAGGAATGATCTATACATAAGAAAAATATTAGCTTCTGATATCTAGTACAGTGTGTATCTCGACATGTAATTTAACCTTTAAGCTCCTCGAAAAGTAAATTGTAAATAATATTTATTTTATGCTGGAAAATTCTGAGTATTAAAAGATTACATATTTGAATGTACAAAAACACCTTGAACAGATGTTACGAACGCCCCCTTGTGACTCGATTTTATCCTGCTCTTCTTCCTGTATCTTTCAAGGCAATAGGATTTTCAATACGATTATCACCAGTCTCCACTTTTTTAAAGTAGAGAGGATCTCTTAATCATACCGTAATTTGCATTCTTCAGCACTTTTAATCACAAAGGCAAATAAATAGTCTTATCTTAATACTATCCCCATACTCCGTTCTCTTAGTGTGGATAAATATCGTTTGAACGATTGTGATCGCGAGCGATTTTTTTTTTTTTTTTTGGGGGGGGGGGGGCCTACCCCTCCGAGCATTTTTCAAGGATACCCCTCCCCATCTCCTTAAATCTTTGTCCCTGCATTTCGTTGTAAACACGCTATTGCCTCTCTGTGTACTTTGGTTCACAGCCCTTCTAAGACTTGAATATTTTCCAATTGAATACAAGTACATTATGTTAGGAATCGTAGCGACCGAGAGATATTCTCTTATTTTGTAGTGAAACTGTACTTTCTATATCATTTTAGCGTATATCTAGTTAGCTATACTTGAAGAAAACGAATTCTAGGCCCTGAAATTTAGCGAAATAATGGCTTAAAGGTTCGATGCGTAAGCATTTGTTTGTAACCACATCGGAATGTGTAATATTCTATGAGAAAACAAATTATATTTATTGTTCTTACTTCACTTTATCGCTTGACGTAAGATTTCCGGCATACTTTCATTCGAAGAAAGCCCTGCTGGACAGATAAAATAAATTTGATCTATATTATCCATTGTCAGGTTATTTGTTGTT
>JARBES010000126.1:19050381-19062533 GCA_030265145.1 Strongylocentrotus pallidus
TTTTCTCTCACCATTTACTGGCATTGGTCTCTCAAGGGACGTACAAATCATGGTCACAAATCTACAGAATTTACATTATTTTTTTTTAATTATCTAAAGATCATAATTGAGGGACCAATAGTGAGAGCAACCAGTGGCATGAATGGCCTGCCGTAGTTAAGTCCAACTTGAAGTCAATCTTGGTCTTTGTGAAACACCCCCAGCTCATTTATAGCATTGGTAATACAGTGAAAGCTTGTCTATAAAGACCACCCAAGGGAGACAAGAAAAGTGGTCTTTATGCACACATAGCAGCATTAGTATACGTGTTGTGTATTGAAAACTGTTAAGACGACTTTGATTGATTCTCAACATTTCAAACAACTGTACAAAACTCAACTGAGTTCACTCAAAATCGGTACTTTAGTGACATTTGATGACACCTAAATAGCAGTAAAATACAATCTTTTCAACTTACCGATGTAAGAAAAAATTCTTCAAAAATTCAAATCGTGAGTCTACTGTCGAACTTGCTGATCAGCCACTTCATATTCATTGTGTGCATTAGTGTGCAATTGATGCCTCTCAGCCTGTATACAGTGCTAGATGTCAATATCGATCAAACAGATGATTTTTTCTTTAATGCAATGATCTGTATAAATCACTTTTGATATGACATATTTTGCACACTTTTCAGAGAATAACTTTTTGTTCCACCACTTCTTTCTCTTTCCCTATCATAGATCATTGCTAGTGGTGTAGCGTCCAGCCCTACAGAGGTCCAGGCGTACGCATCCAGCACACTCCTGGCTGCAAGTCTATCAGAGGTCAGGTCAGATGATCAAGGGTCAGGGGTCAACACAGGGTCAGCAGTGTTGTCTTGTGTCAAGTTTCTGGAAGAAAATGAGTTCATTAGGCTACAGAATGTGGAGTCTGAAGGTAATATATAGTACATGTTTAATTTCTACATCATTCTTTACGAGTAAGGTTTGAAACGTTTCTAATGAATGTCAATGTAAATGCGCCCCCATTACAAAACCCTAACAAATAGGAAAAACTATTGAAAACAGTTGACTTAACTTACGAAAATACCTTGAATAAAATTGTTTATTGGCTTGTATTTTTAAATTAGCATATGGGGTTTAGAATATTTATTTATTTCTTGATGAAGATTTTTGTTTTCCTTTTATCTCTATTATCATTAATGAGTATTTCAAGCAGATTTGATGTTAATTATTGGAAGCAAAAGTCTTTAAAAGACAATTAGTTGAACACAAATTTAGACATACATTGCTTTACATGTCATTACTTGTGACTACTAAACCAATCACATATTTCAGGTTAATAAAACAAAAATTATGTCTATATACAGTAGGCTAAAGGTTGCACCATGTTTAGAGAGGTAATCTTTCTTGAGCTTATAGTTTTAAAGAGAACTATAGCACCGATTGGAGAGGATGGGTAGTAGGATGCAGGTTGTATGTATGGTGCAACTGTAAGCCTACTGTATATCTACATCACCATGCAATACTTATACTTATAAGCAACATCCAAAAATTATGTTCTTGATCAAAACTGAATTTCGCAGGTGAGACCACAGAGAAGTATTGTCCGACCAAGCTTGGTAAGGCTACTTAAAAAACAATTACTTGAACACAAATTTAGACATCTTATGTGCTTTACTAAACCAATCACATTAAACAAAAATGATGTTCTTTTTTAAAACTGAATTTCGCAGGTGAGACCACAGAGAAGTATTGTCCAACCCAGCTTGGTAAGGCTACCTTGTCTTCAGCGCTCTCACCGGGTGAAGCCCTCCAGGTGTTTGCTGAACTGCAGAAGGCCCGCAAGAACTTTGTCCTGGAGAATGAACTTCACATTCTGTACCAGGTGAGGAAAAGTCTGTAATCTGGCGAATTGCTGTTAGGTCTACAACCAGTTCGTCCACTACCCAATTAGTCTATTTTCATGTGGTCTTCACCAAGCCTGTCTACTATCCACATGGTCTAATAATCATTTAAACATGAATTATATAATAATCATCAAATGATTATTAGACATGAATAATAATAATCATCAAATGATTATTAGACATGAATAATAATAATCATCAAATGATTATTAGACCTTATGAATGGTAGACGAAATGGGAATTAGACCGCAATTAGACCAAATGAGTGATAGACCAAATGGATGAGACCAAATGACAATTAGCCTAAATTGTCATTAGACCAAATGAAATGTAGACAAAATGATTATTGGACCATGTAGATAGTAGACTGGCTGGATTTAGACCATATGGGACTAGACCAATCGGGTAGTAGACCAAGCGGCTATAAACCTGTGCTCATACTGCAGTATTTGATGTAATTTGCAAAGATATGTATACTCAATCAGCCCCTGCTAACATTAGATTGATGTCAGAATCTACAGGGTGACTGAGTATGTCACCTTGGTGATCATTTTAAATAGTGAACTCTGGAT
This sequence comes from Strongylocentrotus pallidus, assembly GCA_030265145.1. Classification (NCBI taxonomy): domain Eukaryota; kingdom Metazoa; phylum Echinodermata; class Echinoidea; order Camarodonta; family Strongylocentrotidae; genus Strongylocentrotus; species Strongylocentrotus pallidus. The sequence goes on from JARBES010000126.1 coordinate 19,052,845, forward strand.
GTCATAGTTTACCTTATTCTATCTGATATTGACCGTTTCATGATATGTGGGAGAAATCATACAATTTATAACGAGATACATGTCTCCACTATTTTTTTCAAAAAAATGCGTTGTGATTTGATTATCCTCAGTCAGATTGTCAAGCAAGAACCATCTGCCATTTTATGGGCTAACGTTGTGGTAACCGACGGTAACGCGACTCTTTATTTACAAGTTTGATTGTCCTAATAGATTTTTTCAAAAGTTTAACGAGAGTGGAAAAGGTGAAGTACTCTGCGGTGTTTGAATGTATTTGGACTCAACCCAGTGCAAAACACATTCAGTTATGAAAACAAAATACATTTTTTATGCATTAGATCATCCAAGAGTATATCTCAAGTTATGTTACAAATGCACCTTCATGTACATGTACAGGTCACTCCAATCTACAACCAGGGCTTCCAGCCCGACTGGTACCAGTTCGTCTGCACCTGGGAGAAGATGTCATCTGATCAGCGGAGGGTGGCCGAGCTGGTCGGGGTGGAGGAATCCTTCCTGATGAGGGCCAGTCAAGGCCTCGTCTCCAGCGCCTCCCGCTCGGCCAACGTCCAGAAGAGCATCGCAATCCACCGCCGGTTCTACACCACCCTCATCCTGCACGAGCTGGTCAACGAAGTGCCGCTGCCGACCGTCGCTGCCAAGTACAGCTGTGGCTTTGGCCAGCTGCAGGCGTTGCAACAATCTGCTAGTACATTCTCAGGTAGAGAGATATTGTCCTTTTGAATAAATTATTCTCTCGGAATAGTCTTAATTTTGTTTTCATAGCTGTCAAATATTTTCAGGTGTAAGATAGTTTTTGACCGATCGGAACATATCAGTTGGAATCCCTTGAAAATCATACTTCAGTTAAAATGATTGCAACCAGTTAGGAGTCATTTCTTGTTTGTGAAGTAGAAGGAATAACAAATTGCTGAGTGTTTTTGTATTAATATTCCAATTTAGTCAAATCTATGTATTAGTTTAAATTTGCAACAGATGGAAGTGAAGATTGAACATACCAAATTAATTCTGCATTTTTTTATTTTTTTTTTATATGTTCACCCATTATCCTCCCCCAACCCTTTTATTCACTGTGGTGTGCCTGATGACTCTTGTTGAAACAGTGAAATTGTCTTTTTTTTCTCTGGATGGAACATGTAGACAAGCAACAATATGAACTTCATGTTAATGATCCTTGTTTGTTCTCATCTCGTTTAGGCATGGTGACGGTCTTCTGCAGCCGGCTGGGATGGTGGAACCTGGAACTTCTCCTGGCGCAGTTCAAGAACCGGCTCAACTTTGGGATCCAACGGGAGCTCTGCGATCTGGTCCGGATCTCGCTCCTCAACGCCCAGCGGGCCAGGCTGCTCTACGATGCCGGTTACCCCACCGTGGCTGCAGTGGCCACCTGCAACCCGGACGATGTGGAAACCCTGCTCAGAAATTCTGTGCCATTCAAAAGGTAAGATTAAAGTCACATGCATGAGTTTATAAGAGGGCAGCACAATTTTTTACGCACAGTAGTGTAATACCCATTGGCTCAGTGTTATGTGGTGATCACCAACTTGCCTCCTTCACGAACATCTATATACCCATGCATGAACATCTTTAACTAAACACTTCACATAGTAATTGGTAAAAAGCATGATTTATTGATAAACATTTTGGTTGCTGAATGATATGAATGTACACACATGACTGCATCATTTGAACTTCCCTGATGCTTGGTACTCATGTGAAGATATAATAAACTGCTCCGTAGTTTACATATAATGCTATGAAAGCAGCTTGTAAACAGTAGCAAAAAACAAAAGAATACTAGAACATCAGTGTTTCATTGTTTAGAAGCTTATGGCCAGATTAAAGATCGCAATACATGTAGGTTGGAGTCAGACGTTGCAGTCAGTTTGCCTCTAGGGTCATTGTTTTTTCATTTTCCAATTTCCTTTTATAAACGTATCTTTGTGTTTCATTAGCACAATGAGAATTTGGGCAGAAAAAGTTTAGTACATATTGTACCTTTTGCTATATCATCTAATGTGATTTTAGGAGTTAAATCCATGCAACCAAATAGTGAGTCATAACCATGAATGCTCTCAACAGATAATATTGAAACTTTGTTTAAAATCATCGTGTAACAATGTTAAACGTGTTATGTGTTTGTGATATGGTGAAATATTGAAGCCCTAAACAAATTGTGCTTCAAAATGATCATCTAGTGCCTCAAAAACTAAAAATCTTTGAGTGACCGGGTTCACCATACTCATTTTCCCCAATAGACTGTAGTGTTACGAAAACTGTTAGGAAAACGAATTTTTAAATTTCGATTTGCAATCATAAATATCTTGAAAATCAGACAGGCTTGTAAATTTCATGGGGTTCCTGACTGACCTAAAGGTTTATAATTATCATTGCAGCATGAGCTAAATCCAGGATTTTGTTTCAGAATCTGAGACAAAGTTACCCAATCCATTTAAGTTTGTGCAGCACTTTAATAAGCATGAGAAGTTCATGCGTGATTGTGTATGTTTTTGGTTTCATCCAGTGGCAGACAAGCTCATGGTGAAGACGCATACGAGGCGGTGGAGAGGAAACAAACCAGGTGTATCTGGGCCACCGGAAGGAAGGGATTGACGGAGGCTGAAGCTGCCAAGCTCATCGTCTCCGAAGCCAGACAGATTGTCCAGGTTGAGCTTGGTGTGGCTGATGTTGCCTGGGGAAAGGAGGAAGAGAAGGATGACACCAAAGCGGACAACGGTGGTCAGAAGACGGTAGCTAAGGATGACGGACCACAGGAGGGCGCCATAGACGGGGACAAAGGACCTGAGGCGGGATTAGATCATGTGTCAGAGGGCAGCGATAGAAGTGGTGACAGCATGATCAGTTGTATCAGGAATCCCGTCCCTGAGAAAAACCTGGAGAAGGAATTGATACTGGTGAAGGGGCGTGACCAGGTTGCACCTGAAGAACGTCCAACAGTAGATGAACCCATACCTGATAAGCCAAGTACATCATCAAAGTCTGTTGAAATTCATGGAAACTCTTTCAGTAAATCCAATGTAAGACATCCAGATTTGAAAGAAGTTGTTACAAAACCATCTGATAGTTCTGGAGAAAAGTTTAATGATGTGCGGAGAGACCCTAAGGCAGCAGAAGCAGAGAGATGTAGTACCAAGGGAGTGGCCAATGAGTCATCTGGTAGTGAATGTTCCTCTACTGGATACAGTGGAAGAAACAAAAGTTTCAAACACCCATCTGTCCTAAGAAGTACAGATGCCAAAGACAGCTCAAAGAAACAAATGGTGGTGACTGTCCAGGCACATGCCAAACCTCAAGATAACACAATAGATGCAGAACAAATGTTTCCACATGTTCCTGCAAAACAGCCCAAGATCATCACAAATAAGAATAAGATTGAAACAGCGAGGAAAGAATCCATCCAAGAAAAGGAGGACATACCTGAACATTGTGCTTCGAGCTCTACCAAAGAAAGAAGTCATGAGATCAAAGAGCAAGAAGAAATGGCTAAAGGAAAGATAACTTCAACACCTATTACAGCAGAGGACAAAGAGACACATCATCAAGGTCGGGAGAAGGAAACATCTCCAGAGCTCTTCTCATGTCCTTTAGATGAGGGTGGTCTGGAGGAAGCACTGCAGCAGATGGTAGATGAGTGTGCTTCTCCTGCAAGAGGTCCAAGAGATGGACAACTCCTGCAGGACAAGGACAGTCACATCAGAGATGGGGATGGAATGTTAGTTGGTGAAGAGGATGGGATCAGTCCGACGTTCCCTTCCATGGATTCACAGCTGGAGCAGTACATGGCCGAGTATTGCACTCAGAATGACATTGTGGCTGAATCAGCTAGCCCTGATCTTGATGCTGGCAAGAAGAGCGGAAGGGAGCATTTGCGAAACGGTCAAGATATTCAAACAGATGATGAACAACTTAGTGGTCCAAGCTCCAGAGACACTGCCTTGGCAAAAGATGCCGTAGATGGAACGACGGTAACGAGTCATAAACCAAATGCCCCTACAGATACAGTTGCAACAGATCAAGCGATTGATGCGGATGCTGAAGACGCTGTCCAGAATACAGACAGTGGATCCTGTCCACTGGTAGAGACAACCCAGGATGTACTGCTAGCTGCAGATATGTGTGAGTTATTTGACTCATTTTCATGTAGCATTCAGGCATCAGATACTAATCCAAGTAAAGCTATACTCCCTCCGATTCACGCTGACCAACAACATCAATGCCAGGCAGTAGGTCAGACATTGCCTCCCTCAGGTGAAAGAGGTACAAGACCTACTGCTGAGTCTCCTCTTGGAAACTATGAGAAAGATGGTAAGCTTGTGCATGGTCCCTCGGTGGCCGGGAAGGCCCCAACAGCAATTGTAACGGAAACTACATCATACAAGATGCAAATAGGTACTGACAAATCAGAGGTCCAAGGACGTCAAACTGATGATGCCATGCAGATATCTTCAGATGAATCCTTTTCATTCTTGGAGACTCCTGATGATAATGAAATCTTGTATTCAGACCCAAACAATGCTACCATGATTTTTGTTGGAAAATCCAAACAGTCATGTACAAAATCTTGTACCGAGCAATGTACAAAACATCCAGATGTTGTTCACAGCAATGTGAAAGGTGGGAAATTGTATCCAAAAGTCAAATCATCAACCAGCAGAAAAGAAAACACTGCACATAAGAGCAGTGCAGAGCAGGATATTGGGAAGCAATCATTAGTAGGTATCCGGAAACCTTCGAAGACGGTAGGAAATTTACATGAAACAACAAGTGGCACCTCTGGAAATAGACAAGCAGAGTTTCATCAGCTTCCTACTTCTAGAGGACATCACAAAGTATCTGTATCAAGTAAGAATGTGTCCAAGAAAGAGAGTTTAGCATCATTAGCATCAGACAAGCCATCCAAATGTGAGTCATCCTCAAGAACAGTTGCAGATAATGTGCTTTTCTCTCCTGAGAGGAAAAACAAAGTCCACACAAATGCAAGCAGTCTTCTGAGTCCGGGCACTATGGCCATGCTGGACCTCTTTGCAGGTGAAGATGATGATATGTTCACTCAGCTGAAGGAAACGCCAAAGAGTAAATCCAAAGACAAGACGGTCCTTGCAGGTAAAGACATGAATGTAAGCAAGCTGGACACCAAGGGTGTCAGTAAGGTCAGTGGGGGAAGAGACGTAAAGCAGAACAAGTCACAGAATAAGGCTAAAGGTGCAATCCCCTCACACGAGGGTAGTGCAATAGCGTTGAGCAGAGAACACACAAAGAGAAAGAATGAGGAAAAGGATAGTGGATCTCCACCGAAGCGGCAAAGGACCCCGCCAAAGGCTTATCCTGCGGTTCAAGAAGAAAGTGGAAGTGCAATAGCGAAAAGCCCTGCAGGTGTGGTTCTTCCCTCAGACTCGGAACAACCTGAAAGGAGAACCAGTGATACAGGAGATTACATCCCTCCAACTCCTCCCAGGACAAAACAGACTACTCCAAGGATCTCAAAGGCCTCTGGGACACAGAAGCCAAAGAGCAAAACAGGACAAACACAACAATCCGGTAAGAAGAAGAAAACCCAAGAAAGATCTCAGCAGATTTCAAAAAGAACATCACCAAGAGCATTGACCAGGAGTAGACAGAATCTAGAGGCAGTCATGGAAGAAAGACACGCCATTACCAAAGACGCTCCTGATGGTTGTAGGGACACTAAGGACAAGGGCCTTCCAAAGACAAACAAGAAACCACATTGTAGGACAAGTGCCGTTGAAAGCAACCTGCTACCTCCTAACAGAACATCGGGTCAAGCGATTGATGTGCCCAGGATTCCAGCTATGGCCATGACACCCAGTTTCGACAGTGAAATGCTATGCCAGGACAGTGAAGACCTGTTCTCACCTAGACCCGTTGAATCCCAGGATGCCCTCAACATGGGAATGGACGAATTCGACTTCAGTCTCAAGTTCAGCCTAGACAGCGACTCTGAAATACCACCTTCTCCACATCCTGTTATCACCACCGCCACCTCAAGGCAGCAGCAGAACCACCAGCAGTCGTCCTTGATGTCATCCTTCACTCCATCATTCTCCTTTCCCCAGTCATTCAGCTGCTCGCCCGCCGTACCTTCATCGGACAATGCCTTCACCATCGTAGATGTCTGTGCCAATGTGGACCTCTTCAGTACGTTTTTGTCAGAGTGGAAACGGAAGAAGCGCTACGCAGTGGCTGTGGCCTGTGAGAAGTATCACCCTCCTGTCCAAGGTGCCACAATTGGAGGGAATTTCAAGAAACCTGGTATGTTTTTAACTAAAGCTTTGATCACACGTATCATGTTAAACAGCCTCAAAATACAACGTGTGAACATTAAAGCCCCACTGCACTACTTATAGCTACTTGCGCCCTCGTTAATTGAGAGCTGATTTGATGAGATAACCACCTGCCAGTGATCATGCAAGGATGTATAATCCCTCCTGGCCAAACTAGTGCAGATGGGCTTTAAACCATTTTGCATGTAAATTGATAGCAAGTTGGGTTGAAAAAGTAGCTTCATGGGACGGAGACCTGTATCACTGATTTTTCTCTGTGTTTTCAGTTGCAGAAAGATGAAGCGCACTGTGCTTATAACATTTCCTTTTGCTGCAACATTTTTATGTTTGTTTTTATTATGAGGCATTTTTCTGCGTCATTGATGAATGAGATTTTATGAATCGTATTCTTAAATTATTATTCTCAAAACAGAAGTACAATTCTCCTAACATGGTTTGTAAACTGATGTTTGAGTATTAGCAGACCAATGGTACCATTTGTACCTTATCCTTGTTTTTTACAATGCTTCAACAAGAAAACAAAACAACAAATTCTACATGTAACATCTTGGACATCCACATATTTTCAATTAATGAGCTGCACAAGGTATTTGGTAATAATGAAGTTCATGAATATGTAAGACATGTTATAATGTTCTTGTGCTTTTTCATTAAACCAGGCACATCCACTCGTAAGGAGGTTCAGTCAAAACCAGATGGCTTCCCTATAGAGAATCTTGAGCTCCTGGTAACAGGCATAGCTGTGTGCTGGGGTGGAAAAGATGCTTACTTTATATCTCTCCAAAAAGAGATTACTGAAGGTAAGAGAAAATTACAGATTTAGTTGTTATCAGGGCTCTCGGACTAAGACAGAGGGTTTCCCCGTAGAAGATCTTGAGCTCCTGGTAACAGGCATAGCTGTGTGCTGGGGTAGCAAAGATGCTTACAGGTACTTTGTCTCTCTTCAAAATGATATAACTGAAGGTATGAAAGAATAAGCATAATTGTATTCAATGCTGTAGTTCTAGTTTCGAAAGTTGTTATTTCATTTGTACTTCAACTTATAACGACCACACCTGGGCTGGGATGCTGGAAGGCTACAGTTCGTTCAGTTTGGACCAAGGGTAAAAAACCTCCTGCCAAGATGTCTGCATATGAAATATATTGGGATTTTGTTGTTGCAGACTCACATTTGGATGGTTGGTTTGATGGCGCTAAACTCTCTTTCTTGGATACATTCTTACTTGATACAGATACTTTGTGATGTCCTCTAGAAACATCAAGCCGATGAAAGTCTGCTTGTCTATAATTTTTTCCTTGGAGAGAGTTACACGTGGTGAGGGACCTCAAATGAATGTTGCCGTATTTGGCAAAAGAGTTTTGATACAAAGAGAAAACCATCTTCAAACTCTTAGAGATGATCTTAGTATTATCCTTTGACAGACATACATGTATCAGCACTCTTCGAACTTTGACCTTCCCTTAGGTAATGCAGATGACACGCTTGCACCACCGGACAATGCCCCTAACCTGTCGGTCAGCGACAGGCTGAGTAAGATCAGACCGGTCCTGGAGATAGAGAGGCTGGGACGGACTGCCAAGGCAAAGTATCACCGTAAGGTTGTGTTTGGGGCTAAGCACCAGGTGAGTGATGATGCTCACATGTATGCATATTTCATGCACAGTCAAACCTGCTTTAACGACCACCTGTATAGAAAGACCACCTGTATAGAAAGACCACCTGTCTACAAAGACCACATTCCATGTTTCCCTTGAAAATGGTTTCTCATTGAAACATGTACTAAAGGAACCTAAACATAAAGACCACCTGCCTATAAAGACTTCTTGTCACCCCTGGGTGGTCTTTATAGACAGGTTTCACTGTAGTAGTGTTTCATTCATACAAATATGTTGTCATGGGCTTGAAATGATGTTTTTGAACTGTCAACTAGAAAAAACAAAAATAAAATCTACCTTACCGGTACTTCAAGATTTATTGTTTAAAATGCCTATGACCCCATTGTACATGTACATGTATATGGTTTGGTATAACACATGGTCCCAACACAATATATCTTGAGTGTTGCAACTTAATATCAAAGATCAGTGCATGTTTAACAGTATGCTATGTTCTTCTAGTACAGTATAATATGGTACAGGCAGAGATAATTTTATGTCAGGTTGCCTTAACATAAGTGCTTTATTTTTTTTATTTTTTTTTCACCGACCATGTACCTAGGGCACTAATTGAGTTTGAAATAATTATTTCTAGACTATTATCTGGACTGTTACATCACTAACTACGATACAATTAAAGATGACAACCCACATTTCATTTATAAAAAAATATTTGCTCTTTTTCTGATACACAGAAGTGTGTATCTTAAATTAATGTCTGTGTTAGTATCTAATCTGGAAATAATATAGAGGGGTCAGTGACACAAAGACGTCAAAAACTCCCATTTTGGCCATTTTTAGAAAAAGTGGGTTATGTGTCACTGAGCACTTGGGCCTTAAGGAATTAAGTCTATGTTTCACTAGTCATTGACTTCAATGTGGTGTTGGGTGGAGTTCAGTCTTTGTGTTTCCTGGAAAGCCCACATTTTTCTGAACATTTTTATATCAAATACCGGTACTCATTTTGGCAAAATATGGAGTTTCTTCTTTGTGTAACTGAACCCTCGATATTTGTTCTTTCATTTCTCTCCAGTATAAGATCCTGTCTCAAGCCTGCGGGTGTCTCCTAGCGGGTTCCCTGGAAGACCCTAAGATAGCACAGTGGCTGATAGATCCTGGTAGCAAGGAACCTAACCTACAATCACTGGTCACACAGTATACACCTACTGATGCTTATCTTTTAGAAGGTAAGGTCTTTTCTCTGTGTATGTCAAGTTCCCTCTCCCCTTTTCTTTTCTCTTATTTTCAGAAGTTGCCCTTGCTCTTACCCTGTATCATAACAATAATAATATTCCGCTTTTATAAAGTGCTCAATACAAATGTCTCTAAGCGCTTTACAGATATACTATTATCCGGTCATTGGATTCAATACTTGCTGCACACAATGTGTGCACAATCTCTACTCCCTGAGGAGCATTCCAGTCAGGCGTTACTGGACGCTCAAAAACTGTTTGACCAACAATGACGGTCGCATCCTACCGGGTACCCATTTAACACCTTGGTGGAGAGGAGCAAGTGCAGGTTAATATCTTGCCAAAGGATATTAGTGAAGTGTCGGGATTCCAACCCTCGACCTCCGCATGTCCAGTCAAGCGCCTTAAAGATAAAGACCAGTTATGGTCATGCGATTGCATTGTGAAAGAAACGTTGTGGAATCGATCAGAAAAGGTT
>JARBES010000126.1:19180036-19190673 GCA_030265145.1 Strongylocentrotus pallidus
ATTTTGTATGACGTCACATATCTCAAATTGCTCAATGCTGACAGAGTGTCAGCAATCGAATTCTTCAAATTGATGGTTTAAGGAACTATAATCCGAAGAAAAAAAAACTATAGACCCTAAAACAAGGTATATCGAGATGGCTGCCGGACTAACACCAGTGGCAAACATCAAAATGTCTTCAAACTTTGCTTCACAATCGTCATCTGCAATCTGCTCTTGGCAGTACAGAATATATTCAATGATCTCGAGCTTCTTCAAGAGGTACTTCTTCTCCAGTTGGTGAAGTTCCGTCCTGGCCTTGTGCTCCTCTTCCATGTTTGGTAGCTTAGTCTTGATCATTCTGATTACATATGTTACTCATGTTGCGACTCTTACGACTCTTACGAGCAAAGCCTGAATTCTTTAAGTTGTTCCGTGTGGTTTTCAGGAGATGGGGAACATCACAAAAGAAAAATATTCTTCTTTTGGAGTCGAAGGAATGAACAGTCCATTGGAAGACATCTATTGATGGAGAGCACATCTTGTAGAACTTCCTATTTACAGATGCTCCATCGGAACCAAGTGCTCTCACTCAGTCCAGCAGCTTCCAGAGCGATTACGCTCTCCTTAACACAGTCATAGATGTCACTACTGCGAAGCATACTTGATGGGAAAAAGACCATTGCCTGCTGAGTAGATGAAAACATTCCTCTTGCCATAATCATGAAGGCATGTGTAGCAAGAGGTGGTTCCACTGCTCCATCCACACTCTCCTCAAAACCCTCAATTCCTTATTGATGTCTCCAACATCTTCAAATCCCATCAATCTCCCAGTTGATGAGAACATCAAACCAGACTTCAATTTCATCTCATCAAAGAGAACACAGACATTGTGTTTGAAATCTTCACTGAGGTCCATCTCCTTGATCATTTCTTCAATGATTTCCGTGTGGATACCACTATTTGCCTCAGCAAAGTGGGTGTAGCTGTGCAGAGTACTGGAAGCTGGAAGAACTAACAGTCCACTTTCCTTCAAGAGCTCCTCAAGACGGGTGACTAGGCCAGCGACCGCTTCTGTTACTGCTTTTTTTCACTGCCTTTTCCACGATATTTGTCAACAAATCACTATTTCCAAGCTCGCTCATAACATGGCGAGCAATCTCTGCAGGGGTATTTTTAGCAGGAGGCTTGGTAACGGTTTCCCAATCCCAAGAATAAGGTGATAAAGATGACGGAAATAATCTGTGGCTAGGCTAGTGAATATACAGCATCAAAACATCACAACACAGCACAGGAGTCAATTAGGTCAACAACAAAATCAGTGCCAGTAACAGTAAGTAAGTTCCATCCTGGCCTTGTGCTCCTCCTCTTTCTGCTGTCGCTCCTCCATGTTTTGCAGCTTGGTCTCGTGTTCTTTTCACCCCACTTTATTAAGGCATCGTGGACACCATCTTTGTATGTTATTTGTTTATTATAACAAACCATGATATATACATCAGATAATTAACATTCTGATTACTCATGTTATTTTAGAACATATACAGTAGTATATATTTATCTCCTTACTTTTAGATTGCGACTCTTACAAGCAAAGCCAGAATTCTTTAAGTTCCGTGTGGTTTTCAGGAGATGGGGAACATCACAAAAGAAAAATATTCTTCTTTTGGAGTCCAAGGGATGAACAGTCCAGTGGAAAACATCTGATGATGGAGAGCACATCTTGTAGAACTTCCTATTTACAGATGCTCCATCAGAGACCAGTGCTCTCAGTCTCAGTCCAGCAGCTTCCAGAGCGATAACGCTCTCCATTACACAGTCATATATGTCACTACTGCGAAGCATACTTGATGGGTAAAAGGCCATTGCCTGCTGGGTAGATGAAAAAAATCCTCTTGCCATAATCATGAAGGCATGTGAAGCAAAAGGTGGTTCCACTGCTCCATCCACACCCTCCTCAAAACCCTCAATTCCCTATTGATGTCTCCAACATCTACAAATCCCATCAATCTCCCAGTTGATGAGAATATCAGACCAGACTTCAATTTCATCTCATCAAAGAGAACACAGACATTGCGTTTGAAATCTTCAGTGAGGTCCATCTCCTTGGTCATTTCTTCAATGATTTCCGTGTGGATACCACTTTTTGCCTCAGCAAAGTGGGTGTAGCTGTGAAGAGTACTGGAAGCTGGTAGAACTAACAGTCCACTTTCCTTCAGGAGCTTGTAGGTTGCGGGTGATTTATGGTGGATTGCTACGCACCATCTTAAAATCTTAAGATATATCGGCGTTGAAGTCTCCATACAGTATACATGGCGATGACTGTGTTTCTTACGGTATGTCATTTTTTGTTTCGAATGACATTCATGAATTATGAATATTTGGCAAGGTCAATGCCAGATTACACGTGTTGGCCAGGGGGAAGGGACTCATTTCCCCGTTGAAGATGAACCGTTCGTGCTGAAATTCGATGCTCAGATCTTCATAACCGAGAGGAGGCAGGTTTCGCACACCAGTGGCAAACATCAAAATATCCTCAAAGGTGGCTTCACAATCTTCATGTGCAAACAATAATAAAGACAAATATCACAGTTCATTTTATATAGAGACCTTATATTACTTCAAACATTTGGACAAGCATGTTATGATAAACATTGATACATGTAACTCTTGTTTTCTTCTTTTTTGGGACGCACTGTATACTGGCACTTGCATCTGCTTCTGCTCCCTCGTCCTCCTCTCTTGGGATTGAATCCAAGTCTACCGAGTCTAGCGACTCAGAACAATCCTCTGGCTCTGGTTGTGACGCTAGATTGGCAACTTGGGCAGTCTCTGGTCTGCCCCCAAACATCTCCTGCAACTCGCTATAGAATGTGCATGTTATTCTCCCCCTGCGTGAACGATTGTTGTTATCTTCCGTCTTTCGGAACGAAGCTCTCAGTTGTTTTATTTTTCTCTTAATTTGGTCCTCTGCCCTTTCAAAGCCTCTTTCTTTCATTTATACACATATCTTCCGAAACACTGTTTCATTCTGCACTGTCCCATCCATCTGCTCTTGGCAGTACAGAATATATTCAATGATCTCAAGCTTCTTCAAGAGGTACTTCTTCTCCAGTTGGTGAAGTTCTATCCTGGCCTTGTGCTCCTCCTCTTTGTGCTGCGCTCCTCCTCCATGTTTTGTAGCTTAGTCTTGATCATGTCCCCCCCCCCCCGACTTTATTAAGGCATCGTGGACAGCTTTGTATGTTGCTTGTTTATTATAACAAACCATGATATATACATCAGATAATTAACGTTCTGATTACTCATGTTATTTTAGAATATATACAGTAGTATATATTTATCTCCTTACTTTTAGATTTCGACTCTTAAGAGCAAAGTAAGAATTCTCTAAGTTGTTCCGTGTGGTTTTCAGGAGATGGGGACATCACAAAAGAAAAATATTCTTCTTTTGGAGTCCAAGGGATGAACAGTCCAGTGGAAAACATCTGATGATGGAGAGCACATCTTGTAGAACTTACTATTTACAGATGCTCCATCGGAGAAAAGTGCTCTCAGTCTCAGTCCAGCAGCTTCCAGAGCGATAACGCTCTCCATTACACAGTCATATATGTCACTACTCCGAAGCATACTCGATGGGAAAAGGGCTATTGCCTGCTGAGTAGATGAAAAAATTCCTCTTGCCATAATCATGAAGGCATGTGACGCAAGAGGTGGTTCCACTGCTCCATCCGCACCCTCCTCAAAAACCCTCAATTCCCTATTGATGTCTCCAACATCTACAAATCCCATCAATCTCCCAGTTGATGAGAACATCAAACCTGACTTCAATTTCATCTCATCAAAGAAAACATGGGCATTGCGTTTGAAATCTTCACTGAGGTCCATCTCCTTGATCATTTCTTCAATGATTTCTGTGTGGATACCACTTTTTGCCTCAGCAAAGTGGGTGTAGCTGTGAAGATTACTGGAAGCTGGTAGAACTAACAGTCCACTTTCCTTCAGGAGCTTGTAGGTTGCGGGGGATTTATGGTGGATTGCTACGCACCATCTTAAAATCTTAAGAAATCGTTGTTGAAGTCTCCATACAGTATACATGGCGATGACTGTGCTACTTGTAAACGACTATTTTTTCTTCCATTAGTTTAAGTTTATTCCAAATTGTTGCAAGGGTGATGTTAGTCTCCCCCTCCCCATTACCCCATCTTCGTCTAATTCCTCTACACCATATCAAATAATGGTTAACACTACAATTCGATTGTTTCTAAACTTACCATCTTCTTCCTATACTCCACGTCAAAGAGCTTTGATGCAAAAGCGTTGAACTCGTCCTTGGGTGTTCACTGGTTCTGTAAACGGCTCTTCCATTAGTTTAAGCTTATTCCAAATTGTAGCAAGGGTGATGTTAGCCTCCCCCCTCCCCATTACCCCATCTTCCTCTAATTCCTCTACACCAGATAAAATAATGTTTAACACTACAAATCAAATGTTTGTAAACTTACATGTACCATCTTCTTCCTATACTCCACGTCAACGAGCTTTGATGCAAGAGCGTCGAACTCATCCTCTGGTGTTCACTGGTTCTGTAAGCGGCTCTTCTATTAGTTTAAGCTTGTTCCAAATTGTTGCAGGGGTGATGTTAGCCTCCCCCCTCCCCATTACCTCATCTTCCTCCTATTCCTCTACACCAGAACTGACTGGAATCCTATCCGATACCTCGTAATCCTCTACACCACGATCATCCATGTGGTTCATCTCCCAAACATCAACACCATCTGAGGGGATAACTAAACCAGTCTAAATCCAAAATGGTTTACTTTGGGAGCAGGAAATCACAACATTGAAAGTTTGAGTAAAGTCAGAATTAAATGATACACAGGTAATTTTAGAGGGTGTTGAATCAGGCAGCTAGTCTACGGCAGTGCATGTCGATTGTAGTAACAATTTCCCTAAAACATCTCCCCTGTTCACCCTCCACCACTCCATACATCCGATATGTCGTTGCCACCACATACCTCGGGATTCAGGAGGAATCATCCATGTTATACAGAGATCTTATATTACATACATACATTACATATTTATATAGCGCCTATACATAAACATGCTTATAAATCGCTTTACATAGTAAATAAAACAGAATAATGATTTTGCTCTTCAAGTGCATACACAGTAAATTTTTCCAAAAACAATTACATAGAAAACAAATAAGTTTTGAGATTTCTCTTAAATGAACCAAATAAGGATGAATTTCCTGTAATAGTTAGCAAATCCAAGAAAAGAACGAGCCTCTCGAACACAAGTGAGGGTAGCCCAACAGATTCAATTTTGTCTGGGTCAGTTTCAATTCCTCCATCTGAAATGATGTGGCCTAAATATTTCAATATTGTTTGCAACAATTTACACTTTGACGCTAAGCTTAAAGCCATGTTTTGCCGAGCAAGTAACCACTGCTTCAAGCCTCACAAGATGTTCATCGATAGTCTTACCATACACTATTATATAATCGAAATAAACGACACAAAAAGTGTGATTCAATTCTCCTAGGCATTTCTCCATCGCCCTTTGAAAAGTGCTGGGAGCATTACAAAGTCTAAAAGGCATGCGATTGCACTCCCACAATCCGAGCGGAGAGGGAAGTACAAAAGCAGTCTTGTGCTTGTCTTTCTCCTCAACTTCAAGCTGCCAATAGCCAGATTTAAGGTCTAAGGAGCTAAACCACTTTGCACCATGGAGCATTTGGAGCGTCTCATCTATTCTTGGCAAAGCATATGAATCGCATATGAATCGCGGAATGTGTGCTGATTAAGCTTGCGAAATCAATGCTTAGGTCCAGGCAGTCTCTGGTCTGCCCTCCAAGATCTCCTGCACCTCGCTATAGAATGTGCATGTGATTCTCCCCCTGCCTGCCGGACCGATTGTTATTATCTTCGGTTGTTTTATTCTTCTCTTAATTTGGTCCGCTGCCCTTTCAAAGCCCCATTCTGTCTTTCTTGTATTCTTTATTGTCGTAAGAACAGAACAAGTAGGCTGAATTTGATCTTTGTCTCGTAAATCAATGCAAAGTCAAGATAACAAATGCTATACCTAAAAACACAATCACAATTAACCAACATTACTTTTTTTATACATGTGACATCATTTTTCAGCAATGTTACAGGTATATGACATCAATGGCAAGAAAAATGTTATATGTGTCTGTAACAAAAGCATACATGTATCTACCAAACAAAGCTAAAATTATTGTGATTTTTACTTCTTCATTCTACTTTCTAATCTACACTCAATGAATAACCTTTCTAAAGAAACGGAGGGAATTGATGCCACTTTTATTCCACAACCTGGTGGTATGACTGATATACGGTACTTGTACTTAAACGTAAGAATGGATGATAATAACATGCGTGGTCCAAGCATGCAGGAGACTGGGTTGTGCATGAAGTGCGCGTTAGAAAGACCTATTCTTATGTGCCGGACATGGTGGAAGAAATACTTTGTCGTCGCTTGAATGACTCCAAGCCGCTGTTCCGCCCAGCTGAACTTCTTCCCACTGACCCAACACGGATTCGTCCACGATTGGCCCCTGTCCCACCCCCAGCAAAGGAGGAACTTGTAAGAAGAAAGAAGAGCCGCTTTTCTGTTGAAGGAAAGTAAAATGGAGAGTTACAAGGCAGCTGCACATACATCTTATTTTGTCAAAAGTAACAATAAATAAAAAGATTCATGTATTGTTGTTGTCGTAAGAGTCTAAACTGTTTTACTGCTGGGCTAATACTAAACTTTACAAAAATTCCCAAATATAACTCAAGAGTGGCTGCAGAGTTTGCAATGTCTACTTTCAATTTTTTTCTGGTCCCAGTTCTCTATTTGCATTACCAACAATATAACAAGGTAATTTCAATTATCCAGATGACCTCAGTAAAACAAGGTGTCCCTGTATTTAACATCATTGCTCAATGAAATTATGGCATATTTAATAACTCACACAAGTTTGCTGCCAGCCAACCTGTGTAGTGTCCATTCGGGTCTGGATATTCATCCCGACTCCTGCATACCACGCAGCTAGGCACAACTACCCTGTTGCCAATGCCAAGCCGTCCATGCTGCCACAAGACAAAGGAGCGGTAGATGCCCCACCGCATCCTGTTATGCTCTGCTCCTGGAGCTTGGTTGTCATCTTCTCTATTCTGTATGTTATTAAACATACGTCTTTGCATGTTGACAAAGAAGGGGTCTAACATCGATCTGAAGTGCTGTAAATAAGAGCAGGAGAAATGTTATTTTATTAACGATAAAGAAATTAATTCTCCAGTCTATATTAATTTGTAGATAATCCTAATTCTTCACAATGATTCAATCAAAATTGTTTGTAATATTGATGAATCATACTTGTTGAAAATTGTATGAGATCCCCATTTCAAACAGATCAGTCAAAATACCAAACAATTAAACTGAAATGGTTACCGTACTCAGTATTTAATCAACTTGAATGAATTCTCATTTAATGAAAAATTGATAAGCTGAAAGAAGGTTTAATACACACAATCGGAAGAACTACTGTTCAATTTCAAACTGTAATAAGAAATTGTTACAGTGAATTGAATAATGAATATGGATCTGTTTTATCTTGCCTGCGTAGCAAAAAGCGAGATAGAGGCTTTTTATAAGATTTTGAATTGTTGATATAATTTTGAAAGTATAAGTTCTTAGTCAATTAAACTTGGACTATAGGGTTGTCAAGTCAAGGTCAAATTACATATCAGGTCTGCAAACTTAGACTTTCTTGTGGCAAACATTAAGATTTTGAATTGTTAGTATATTATCAAAAGTGTTTGTTCAAACTCCATGAAACTTGTACCCAAGGGTTATCAAGTACCTTTTCATCATATCGATTTGCGTAATGCAGGCGAGACCGCCCAGAGCATTTCCCTTGTTTAATATTTTCTTGACTTATGTTTCTGAAGAAGATTTGTACATATAAGAATTGCACCAAGAATAATATGCATGTTTTCTATTTGATACTGTATGTACTGGTAGATCTGGTCAATCTGTAATGATGTGAAGTCTGTGAATTAGTACAAAAGAGTCAAAGTTCAGTACCTCCGTTTCCGAAATGCAATTTTGTGGAGTTAAACCACAGCACAGCATCTCCACATCTCGCGGCATGGGCCTACAGTTGTTGCAGCTACACCAGCCGGGTGCTGGGGCCGGTCTGAGAGCCTCAACAGGTGGGGCATTCAGTAGGTCGAGAAGGAGGCCACTGTCCCTCTCGACCACACCGAGGAGTAGATCTAGGCACCTTTCTTGAGTCAAGGTTAATAATATTTCCTGTCGAATTAAAAGAGATAATTTTAATATCACAAGTCTTGCTAATTGTAAAATATGACTTTTAATATGCCTTTTGAAATACTCATGTTTTACATACTGAAGTATTTTGCTCTCATTGTGTTATATCAACTGGTACAATGGATATTTGAAGATATATATATATCAACTTAGCTATGTAAAGGGACTGTCATATATGACATATGTGAGATACACACCACACACCGCATTCCTGTAAATCTATACTTATTTGGTATACCATTGTTGTGCTCTTGGAAAAGAAGAAATCATTTTATGTACTTTATATATGTTTCTTTCTTTGTTCACATTCAATATGTATAAATAAATTAGATTGCATTTCATTGCTATTCTACTTGTGATTGACTTTATGCTTAGCGCCTGGTCCCCTTTCTTACATATGAAATAATGTAAGTGCAAATGCTTAGTGACTTCTTATTGAAGTTATTTTGTACAGCTGATTTTTAATATATTTTATAATTTTTCTTCAAGTTGGTAAAATTTGCACTACTTGCTAAATATGAAAGGCCAGGGTTGCATCGATCTAAATTTAGTGTGTGTATGTGCGTGTTTGTCTGTGCGTTTGTGTGTGTGGCGGGGTGGCGGGGTAGAGGGTTCACATTAGGGTGGAACATGTATAACATGCAAAAATAGTAACACAATATTCTAATGATAACTGGAATCAAAACAAATGACTTGAATACAAAATAACAATTACCTGTACACAAAGTAGTCTTACTAGATGATATTTGAGAATGCTATTTGAAAATGGATAAAAAACAAATATATGGAGGAGGGGGATATCAAACTTGTGCATACCCTTATTTCATTTCTCCTCTCTTCTCTCCTTTCCGCAACATGTGCTTGAACGTGGCGGCCCGTAAACCCTCCCAGGGTGAACCTTCTCGCTCTGCCTCGGCCTCGTCCTCGGCTAGCTCTCCTCCCCCTGATGCCTCTACCGCTGGTGCCCCTACCACTAGTGCTTGCTCCCCGGTTGCGCGCTCCCCGGCTGGCTCTTGCCCCTCTTGCCCTCGGGCTGGTCCCTCTCCTTGCCGCACGTCTCCTTGTCGCCCCTCTCAAACCACGTCCTGTTGGTACAGGAACAGATGGTTCCAGTACCTCGTCTTCCTATAAAATTAATTTAAAAATATACCAACAGGTTGCAATGAAGAATGTGGTGGAAAGTGGTGATTTCCAGAGTTCACCCATTTTTAATGAAATCCTTATGTATAGATTTCGGTTGGTTAGATGTTTTTACTCTACATACTTTTATTGTTCTGGAACTGAATTATCTTGATCTCTAGAATGTAATTATACATTCATAATTGTAGGCCCCATGAGAGAATTTATGCAATCCATGTGGCGTTCGCTGGATTTTTGCAAGGGGCCAAGGGTTTTTTTTTTAAATTTTAGAATCGCGCCGAACTAAAATTTCGCAACGACTCTGCCAGCCGCTGATTTTTATTTGTCCTGAAAATTTGAAAATAAGGTAACATTGAGGGGGGGGGGTTCGATCCCCAACCGCCATTCTCACCCAGGTTTTCAAAATCCTCCCCACCTCATTCCAGTCTTTATTATGAATATCAAACAGTTTTGGAAAGGTATAGTTTTATGAATAATACTTGTACTGTTTCATTTAGAGATCAATACTAAGTGAACATCTGCATCGTTTGGAGTCAATCAAAAATCATGGCCATTTCACAGAATTAGGCATACAGAACGGGCAAACGCATACTCCTTTTGTCTCTAGAGAACGTATAGTTCCTCATAGATCTAAGATAGATCTTACACTACCCATGCGGGAGAATCATAGAGGTGATAAATATTATATATCAATTTGTTTGAATTGCATGCCCCCGTCCATGAAAAAAACATTCACATCGTTGTAGAGGGCCTATATAGCATAGCCTACTCGTTGGGTTGAAAACCACGATTATGAATGAGCGACACCAAGAGATAGACTTATATGTATTATATAACTTATATGAGGTAATCTTGACGAAAAGATATATACATACCGATGACTCTTCGAATATGTACGTGTTATATTGTTCATCCTCTGAAAGTGAAAGGGAGTCACTGGAATCCGAATCCATCTTGTTAACTCTAGTAGACAATATCTTCGCTTCTTCTATTTTCCTTTACCTCGTGTCCAGCAACTTTCCCTGTGGTAATGATCGAACTACGCCCGGATGTTATCAAGCAAGCACCGAGCCCCAGCTGTTATTGGAGGTGCAACCATCGTTATCATTCTTCGGGGGCTCTGCCCTGCCGATATATTCTCCGTGAACTTAGTGTTTGATACGAAACTTTCTTTC
>JARBES010000126.1:19498710-19508862 GCA_030265145.1 Strongylocentrotus pallidus
TCAGACCCTAAACTTATGTGCAAGATCATAATGTGATTACATTTGAGGGTCTTATTAAAATGTGATTATTTGAGGAGCTACAATGTAGGCTGGGTCATTCATACCACAGAGTTATCTCAGGAACGTTTGTGATTACATTTGAGGGTCTTATTAAAATGTGAATATTTTGAGGAGCTAGGCAGAGTCATTCATACCCCAGAGTTATCACACGGACACAATCGTGATTACATTTGAGGGTCTTTATGCAATTACGTTTGAGGGGCTACATGTAGTCTGGGTCATTCAGACCCCAGAGTTATGACATGAGAGAGAGAGAGAGAGAGAGAGAGAGAGGAAGGGAGAGAGCTAGAAAGAGAGGGAGAGATAGAGACAGAGACAGATGGACAGTCGGATAGAAGGTGGATATATATGAAAAGCACAGAAATAGATGGGAAACATTGCCAACACATTTGTTTGTATATTTTGTCTGCCCAGTTTATGTTTGATGTGTGTGATTGCTAAGCAGAGGCCTATTTGCTTTGAAATATTCAGAAGTACGTTTTTATTGATTGATTAGTGTTTATTTAAATCAGGGGTGCTAAAAATAAAAGCCAAGGGTCTCACATCTTTCAAAATGGGGATTTGTAAAATTGGCATTGAAAAGGTGATAGAAAAGGTGATTTATGCATTGAACATGTAAATTTCTTCATGTTTTTAAAAGAATCTGCTAGGAGACCTACCTTACTGCTTGTTGAAGTTCTTCAACTTAAACCTAGCTGAAACCCTATCTTAGTTTTTTTGATAAAAATTGATCACAGCAAAAAGTTATCACAAACTACAACCCGAATCAACAAGTTTCCATGGTTGTGTCGAATTCAGATTTGTCTTTAATATGGATCAGTTTTTGGTCTTGTGGTGTTTGAGATCCCAGTGTTTTTGAATATTATTTGTGTCCTCCTGGATATCCATCCCAGTTCTGAGATTGGTCTGGACACAGGAACGAACAGCCCAAGAATCGCCATGGCAACCTGGCCCAGGGCCGACTTGTGCAAGGATGCAGATTAGATCCAAGATGGTATTTGTTGCTAATTTAGTAGTCACAATGCATAAATATTTTCAAATGGGGAATATCCAATGAGGATGTATGCCCAAAATGTAATATAAAAGAGGATATATCACGCATTTATCAAATGCAAACTAATTGAGCCCTTCATTAAACATCTGAAAGAAATATTACAAGATATATACAAAGTAAAGATACTGACGTCAGTATCCAAAACCTGCTCAAAATAGAATGTGGAAGTCTTTGTACTTTATTCTTTACAATAGCATTTTGGACCATTTATAAATTGATTATTAATCAAAATATAACTGGGATAGACAAGAGAAAAGTTGTTTTCTAATAAAATTTTCCACAGAGAAATTATAAAAAGATTGGAAAGTAAATCAAACATAAAAATGACCAGAAAGCTTTTACCAAAAGAACTGTTAGGTGTTATTTAAGAAAAGAAAAGAAAAAGAGAGGGAAACAAAACTATCAGTATAATTTTTATGTTCATTATGATTCAATTGCTTTGCAAAGCAAAACTTAATTTTAATTCTTTTGTGATTATGTAAATTTGATTTGTAGTATTGTATCTTTGAATGTAACCATGTATATATAATCAATAAGTCCTCTGATGAGGCAAAGAAAAAAAAGAAAGACAAAATATTGCATGCCTTGATCTGCCCGTGACGTGTCCTACTTGATTTGCTGGTTGGAAGAGTAAACATACAGTGATGGGTTGTTTTGTATTGAAGTGTTAAACCCGGTGTGATTGCACGAGTGGCCTCATTGTCGTGTTTTGATTGACAATTCGGCTGCACTTATTCTATAATTAGAGCGAAGAAGTTACCAGTGAAATGAGAATAATGTACATTCTGGCTTATGGAGCGAATTAATACAACCTACAGCAAAACTACTAGTAACTAGTGCTTTGAAGAGCTTTTTATCAACAAGACAATTACAACTTTTGTATTCTGCTGCACTTATTCTATAATTTGATATAAAATTACCAGTGAAATGAGAATAATGTACATTAATTCTGGCTTATGGAGTGAATGAATACAAACTATAGTGGAACCTGCTGTAGTAACCACTGTTTTGAAGAGCTAATGTTAAATGTACTATCAACAAGACAACTACAATTTTAGAAAATGTAGAACTGCAGTTGTACATATACATATGTTGTATTATAAGCCTTTGTCAGGGTGGGTTGCTGCATTTTGGAGACATGCTTGACAACCAAGTCTTCATCCAGTCCTCAGCATTCTGTGCACTATAATGTAGGTTGGAATAGCTTTGCTTGTCTTTGCTGGTATTGCTTGTCTTTTAGCTTTCAATGAAGACTCAGAACTTCCGTCTTTGGACTGATCAGTCTAATTTTTTACACTCAAGCTTACTCTGGCTAAAGGGGAAGCGCCTATCAATGTTCTCTTTATTGATATCTGATCTTCTAGAGGTTTTGTAACCGTACCCTTGTCCTCATGTGCGCTGCATGTATAGACCGTCTTAGGTTCACATGAGAGTCTATGAACTTTAAGTTCATCTCATGGTTATCTTGTAGTTATTGCACGTTGTCCATGGGACACCATTTTGGTTTTGAAACTTCAAGTTATTTGACGTGCATAATAATAACAATAATTTGAATGTTATTTGTATCGCGCATATCACTAACACAAAGAGAGGCCCTATGCGCTTAGAAAAGAAGGAAATAGAGATTGGGCAGAATAGAAATGAACATTTATGCCTTATACATGAAAATGATTAATTACTAACAACAATAATGATACACAATTCCTATATAGATTGTACATTCAGGTAATACAAATTTTTAAATGAAAATTAAATTAAATATTAAATATGCATGAAGGAGTATAAACCACAAGCAATTTTCTCTTTATGTGCAGCAGGGTGGGAAGGGGCATCCTCACTCAAAGTTTTGTGCTGTGGGACGCTAGGTTTTTTTGTGGTATCAACCTGTGAACACTCGTTCTTTAATTCCCACATGAACCCCTGTCTTTGTCAATTGAACGTTGTTTAAAACGTTGAGGTTTTGCAAACTGAAACGATCTAAACTACGATGGGCCCGTATGAACATAGCTATTGTATGTGTACAATGCACTTTCTAAATTACCAACAGCTGTGGGCATCCATCATGCTTACCCCTTACCCTTTAACTCGAAGATATGAGGTTCCGCATCATTTCCCCTGCGCCTTTCATGTTTTTTCTTGAGTTTCTTAAAAGCCGGCGCTCTTTCACGTATGTTTTTTGGCGAGATGGTTGTTGATTGAGAAACTCTGCATCCATGTCTGGTATTAACTTAAAGCAGGGATCGACAATGACAGGCACCCGGCCGGGGCAGGCGCCCAAGGACTCATGGGTGCCCCAAATCTTTAATAGTCTGGACCCCTAGATTTCAGTTGCATGGAGACTCTAAAAAATTTAAACTTGGACCCCCTTCCGAAAGTTTGGAACCCTGCTGAAGGTGGTAGAAGAATCTACTAGATATAATTTAAAGAGGGATCTGCACTGTATACCTGGGTGGACGAGCCATACTTTATTGTAAGGCAAATAGGCCCACATTTAATTTACAAAGATCATGCCGAGGGATTCTAGAGGCTAGTCCGAGGGCTTGACACAAAACCAAAACTCCAAAAAACTCAAAAAAAAACCAAGACTGGTGAAAAAGGTTTCTGTGGACCACTGTTCTTTGTTATGGTCATTCTTTTCTACCAGTTGTGCAATCGCAAACAATATACACAAGCCTTCAATTTCGTAACTTTCCAATTTTGAAATATGAGCACAAGAATGTCATGTCGTCATGAAGCCTTTAACTTGAAGTTGCAGACCTGTTCCAGCCCCTCACCCACTCCTTCTTTCCTGCTTCGTTTTCTGACTTCCAAACTTTTTTTTTTCCTTTTTTTTCTGACTTCCAAACTTGATGCGGGGAGGGAATAGAACTTTCTGATTACCTGTCGTCGTTTTGTGGGGTCAGCTTGTACTTTTCTGATTTGTTTTGATCCCTCGGGGGCCCCTCATGATTTATCAATGCGTGCCGGGGAGAAGACGGAAAACAAGTTTGCTCGGAAACTAGGGTGTGAGAGGGGGTCGAGAAAGAGAGAGAGAGAGAGAGAGAGAGAGAGAGAGGGGGAGGGAGATGGAGAGGGAGAGGGAGAGAGTGTGAGAGAGAGAGAGAGAGTGAAAGAGAGAGTGAAAGAGAGAGAGAGAGAGAGAGAGAGAGAGAGAAAAGTATGAAGTATCTACTCCTGTGGCTTACATAAAAAAGCTTTCCAAGCTCTTCAAGACCAAGTCTTACTTTTGGTAGGTCTAGAGTTAGGCCAAGGAGTTGGTTAGACCACTCTCTGTAATTGTTTGTAGCAAATTTGAAAAAGGCCTCCCATGATGAAGCCTGTTTTTTTTACACTGATCCTTGCAAATGTAAAAGTCCACTTACATGTACATGAACATGAAGGATATGAAACTTTCCCTAAAATGCACCCTTGCAAGTTTTAAAACTACAGTGTATAAAAATAATAGTAATGAACATTACTTGTATAGCGCATATCACTAACACAAAGAAAGTTCCTATGCACTATAGGGAAATTATATGGGCAGTTTCTACTTTGAAAAAAAAAAAAAAAAATCATATTTGATATAATCAGAGCATCCGAATCTCTGTTTTGTGTTGATTTGTTTCCTTCTTATATTATTGTTAGCTGGAGTTCGAAACTGAAACCGAGACTGTACATTGTGGTTTGGGGAAAATCATGATTCCTTGCAGGGATATTCGGATATATTTCATGTTTGGAGGAGGAAATAGTTCTATGAAGAATTCAGGGAAACAAATCTTGCTAAGAAAACAGGATGAGAGAGGAACATTTCCATACTGGAAAATATTGCAAATCTTTGCTTTTTGACAGTAATAAAAACTGTTTCAAATTTCTATAATTCCGTTTTGGGGTATTCTAATATCCTGTAACTTAAGACAAGGAAACAACTGAAAAAATAATTGGGAATGGAATCTTGCAAAGAAAACTGGCTGAGAGAGGACAATTTCCATTTTTAGAATATTAGCAATATGCGTTTTGTTTTACAATTATGAAAATAGTATAATGTGAATAATTATCATGTATCCGTTTCAAATTCTACACATTTTGTTGGGATATTCCATTACATCCTATATATGTTTAGTGGAAATTTCCAAACGGAAAAATATTGCAAATCTTTACCTTTTTTTATAATGAAAAGTGGTAGTGATATTTTGCCAAATTTTCCATAATTCTTTGTTAGGATATTCTTCCTATATTGAAGATAATAGGAGGAATCGCTTCAACAAAGACATTAGAATAAAATATTACCAATATTACAAATAAAATAAGGGATGAAAGAGCAACATTTTATATGGTAAATTATTGACTTATTTACTTTCTGATAATAATAATAAACAGTATTTAACTTTAAATTGTAAACTAAATTCCTAGTGCAGTAATTATATTATCATATAGGATAAATGGTGCATAAGGCCAGATTAGATGCAACATGCCCTAAACTCTCCCCTATAGGGGAGGGGGGGGGGGGGTACAGAGTTTCATTGGTATGAAAATCCTTTTCTGATTCATGCAAGTTGTCTCCTAGCCTCTCGATTTAAATTTCCTGATCAATGGAAGTGATTCATGATTTAATACACGCCATACTTTCTCCTAAGTGTACACTTTATATTCCACCAAGGAGTAACTCCTTGATCCCACCAACCTCACATACTCCTAATGTCTAATGACCGTTTGGTCCAATAACCATTTGGTCTAAAATCCTGGTTGGAATTAAAAAAAATAAATACCAGCGGCCATCTTGAATAATTAATAGCCTGAATGTCAGAATGAAAATGTACCGAGCGGCCATTTAGACGAGAAAAAAAAGGGCCTCCTCCTTCCTATTTTTCAAATAGGCAGGACGCTAAACTTTTATCATTTTTCATTTGACCTTATAGTCTGAAAACCAGTTAGTCTAATTCCCAGTTTGTCTAATGCCCATTTGGTCTACTATCACAACGTCTAATAACCAACTCGTCTATATTGTTTTGTAGAAGTAGAGTAGGAATGGTGACAGCTAGTTACTGCTTCAATCAAAGAAATCAATAAAAATACTGGAGGCTTGGGTCATAGAGCATCTGAACGGGAAGGCTATGTGGTTTTGATGCCTTTATGGTAATGAAACTGAGGATCAAGTATCATGCTCATGGATACGAGGACACAACTTAGTCTTCGTTTCCAGACACTTTGAATTCTTCCCGGATATGATAAGTAGAATTGTAGTTCACTTTTGTCATTTGTGTCATATAGCCGTGTATAATTAAATAAAGCCTACTGTTGTAGTAGTACTGCTACTACTACTACTACAACTACTACTGATAATACTACTACTACTACTACTACTACATGTACTTCTACTTCTACTACTACTACTACTACTGCTACTTCTTCTTGTACTACCACTTCTTTTACTACTACTACCACTACTACTGTTACTTGTACTACTACCTGGTACTTGTATTACCACTACTACTACTACTACTACTACTACTACTACTACTACTACTACTACTACATGTACTACTACTGCTACTATTACTGTTACTTCTATTTTTACTTCTACTACTTCTACTACTACTACTATTACTACTACTGCTCCTACTACGACGACTACTTCTACTACTCCTACTACTATTACTAACTTCTGCTGCTACTGTTACTATTTTCTAATCTCATCATCACCAGAATAATTATTTCAAATATCTAATCAACAATTTCCTTTCTTTTATCTTTTCTTTACATCTTGCCGTCTTCTGTGGTCCATTTCATCGGATTTTTCAAACACAGGTAAGAAACAAATTCCTATTTTAAAGCTCTCTATTCTCTTGCCTGGTAAAAGTGGAACAGGGCCCTAGCTGTTTCATAAATCTTGTTATCAATAACAGGTTACAATAACTGTTATAAGCTACTAAAACGTAAGAGATGACTAGTTCTTCATTATTCAACATGTAGTAGATGGTTTCTTCGAAGCAGCAAAATAAAAATAAAATTAGGAAATGTTGAAAATCTCATTTGTTGAAAAGAAATGTGGGATTGGAATGAGTACTGTACGTAGCTTGATTTTCTAATTTCCCTGTGTTAATTTTTCCCATTATATATTTCCCAACAAAAGTGCTCGTAAGTCATTTTCCTTTATTACCAAAACTCAACGTTGCATTGGCTACTTCCGAAGTATATATTGAAACTGTTCGCTGCAGTTTTTATTTGTTGCCTTGAGCTGGTGTAACTGGAAACTTTAATTGTTTGAAACTTTATTTTTTTAATTATTACCAGCACTCTATCTAAATCACCTTTAAGTTTTGATGAAAGAGTAGACTTCTGCAACTTCCGTGGGAGGTACAGTAGGCCTGTCTTCATCAGCTTGAGTTTGTCAAATAACCCGCTATTTTAACTAACCCGATCGCAAATTAACCAGTTGATTTGCGTCTGCATCATCCCGCAAATGCAAATAGCGGGATATTTGGTTGAGAAAATATCCCAAGAAATCTTGGTCTTGTTTCCAAAATATCCTGCTATTTCCCTAATAGCGGGCTAATTTGCGTCTGTCCAAGCTAGTTTGTGATGAGTGTATCGGTCTGGTGAAGATAGGATTTCGAGCGTCGGGATAATATCCCGAGTCTGAAAATAGCGGGTTATTTGGCAAACTTGAGCTGATGAAGACAAGCCTATAGATATCCAGTAATAACACCATCTCTTGAGAGCCAGAAGGGGCGTTATTATAACTCTGTGATAAAGTATAGGGGCTAATTAATGCCCTTCTGGCTTCAAACGGACGATACATGAATTAGGGATACATTCTGGAGAGGAAATACTCTTCCATCCTTCCGATGGCAGTTTACCCAAAGTAAGAGTCTAAAAGAAGAATTTGTTTGGTATTTTAGGATTCAAACCAGAAGGGGCGTTATTATAACTCTGTGATAAAGTATATGGGCTATAATGCCCTCCAAAACAGACGAAACATGAATTAGGGATACATTCTGGGGAGGAAATACTCTTCCATCCTTCCGATGGCAGTTTATCCAAAGTATAAGAACCTAAATGAAGAATTTGTTTGGTATTTTAGGATTGGAACCAGAAGAGGCGTTATTACAACTCTCTAATAAAGTATATGGCCATAATGCCCTTCTAGCTCCAAACAGACGATACATGAATTAGGGATACATTCTGGAGAGGAAATACTCTTCCATCCTTCCGATGGCAGTTTATCCAAAGTATAAGAACCTAAATGAAGAATTTGTTTGGTATTTTAGGAATGAAAACGGGAAGTGAAGGAGTGTACATCCTTTTATCGAAATCACATCAGAAAATAAACTGTGAAGTAGACCGGAGTACGTGACCGAGTACGTGACCGTGTGATTTGCAAGGAGCTATATGCCCTGCATCACTGCAGTTATTTTGTCTTCAAATTTTGAAGACTTTTTCTTTCGATATAATCTGTTTTGAGCTGCTGTTGTTGTTGTTGTTGTTGTTGTTGTTGGGTTTTAAGGCTGTCCAATCCGAAAAGATTATTTCTGCCAAAAGAGTGATAACTCATTTGTACTTGAACACAGAGTTAAAGCCCCTCTGACTCTGAACAGATGATATGAAGAGAGAGAAAAGAAATGGCCTTATAGATTTCAAATCTCAACATTTTTTTCAGGGGGGGAATATTAAGGAGAGTCGTCAATCCATTCAAACCCACCCCTTGGTTATTTATTTGTTGTGATTTTGTTCATAACTTTTGTTTAAACAAATTAGGAATGGATACTTTATTACATGCCTTGGGAAATTTCAAATCTTCATATTATCTTGGGGTGGGATTGGGAAACCAACTTTATGGAGTTTAATTAAATGGATAATCATGCAATATAAAATTTATAACTGTTTTGGGGAAAAAAGAACATTAATGGGCCATATCTTCCAATCCTTGCATGGATCCGGCCGTCAGCAGCTCAAAACAACCAGGTTGCTGCTAATATAATGTCCGTCAGGAAGTCCCCCCAACATTTACTTTCTTTTAATGCCCCTGCTCAAGATGAGCGCTAACAAATTCAAATATGCCTGCATGGATTTCAAAATAGAATGGACAGGATAACAGGAAATATATACTCCGAGGTCTAGTGTAGATATTAAAAACAAAACTGACATCACATGCTCATATTGTCATATGTAAATATTAAAAGAAAAAAGTGGTTTGTAAGGGCATTATATTTAGTTTTGTTTAAATCTAAACCTTTTCATCATGAAAGACTTAAGCTATTCTTGAGTTTTGGTAAAGGAATTCCTTTTGAGGAAATGTTGGGATGACTATAGCTCAAGTTTCTTGTATTTCATGGTTCTCTCTCAGTGAGTAGTCCTGCATATATGTATTTTCTATCATGATCATATTCCAGATATTTATTTGCAAACACTTTTAACACAACGCACCGAAATCCAGAATAAGCAACACAGACGGTTTTATGGGTTTTACAGTAATGTAAATGATAGTTTAACAAAACAATGGTTTATCTGAAATGAAAAATGGGCCTATAGTTTTAGAGGCAGGCCGGGTTGTAACTTTTCCAAACATACAGTATATGATGATTCTTCTTGGAAAATGGAAATGACTCCAAACTTCTCAACAAATACTCCTTCCTATGACTAATAGGAACCTGCATTGTAAAGGTATTCATACATTAGCAAACCTATTTTCATACAGGCAATATATTGAGTGGTGATAAAACTTGAAGTTAAGAATTATCAATTGGTTTTATTGTATTTTGTATTGACTCATACATAAAGATATTTGCAATTTCTAGTTGTAATATTTTTTTTCTATTGCTTGACTTGTCAAATTCTTCTGAGCTTACCGGGGTACTTTTATGATTCTTTTTTTTTTCCTGTTTCCCTGTCTCAGTGAATTTCTACCCTTTAAATCGTTAATTTTTTTTTAATTGAATAGACTTCAAATGGAAGTGCATTTTATATACATGCACATGTGCAGTCAATTTTTCACTACTATTTCATTGATTTATTAATTTCTTCCTTATTTTTTTCAGTGGGGGGGGGGGGGGGGGGGGGGG
>JARBES010000126.1:19572299-19583624 GCA_030265145.1 Strongylocentrotus pallidus
ACTATCGCGAAACGGTATAGCTAATCACGCCTAATCACAGAAAATGTTGTGTGTGGACAAGGGGTCTGTGTCTATCTTCTGGCATTAAACACAAGTATTATGAAAAGGAATACATGAAAATTGTTGGATTGGCAAGATGTTGAAAATAAAAAAAAAAAAAAAATCCTTTTAAAATTGCATTTTGAAACATTTTGATATGGTTGCTCTCCATGTATACGGCAGTCCTTCTAGATACACAACTTCTTATTTGAAATTTTGCCGATAAAGAAGAATGCTAATGTTGCCTATTTGAAAAATAAAATCTGACAAATCTTAGCCCATGAAAAAATAGGTAAAGTGACTGATGCACTTTGGGAAACGGAAGCTCTTGTCACCTCCAAGACCAATTTGCTAATTGCAATAAAAGAAAAATGCATACCGGTATGTTGCCAAAAGTAAGATCTTATATAGATTCGCCCTATTTAGAAATTTGTTTCCTGAAGAGTAGATAGAGGATGCATTTGTGGAAGCTCTTATCACCCTCAAAACCCTGATTACTGCCATGACAATAATGAAAACGCAATTAAAGAAGAATTCAAATGTCACCCATTTGAACAATAGCATCTGGGGAGTGTTTCACAAAGACTCAGATTGACTTTAAGTTAGACTTAATTATGGCAGGCCGTTCATGCCACTAGTTCCTCTAACCATACCTGGCATTAGTTTCTGAAGGGACATGCAAATCGTGGTCACAAATCTACAGAATTCACCTTTTTTGATAGTTTATTATTGAAGGAAAAAATATTATCTAATGATCATAATTGAGAGACCAATAGTGAGAGCAACCAGTGGCATGAACAGCCTGCCAAAGTTAAGTCCAACTTAATAGTCGATCTTAGTCTTTGTGAAACACTCCCATGATGAATTTAGCTCTTTAGAAATTCATGTCTTGAATGAGTGAAATGGTGGATGCACTTGTGGAAGCGCCTGTCACTGCCGAAACCTGTTGGTGACATGACAAGGTGTGTGGTCTGCATTGCTCCATATCCTCTATGTGCCAAGGACCGCTCTCGACCCGGGTGCCGGGGAGATCTCGTCCGTCATGTGCATCCTTTGCAAACTTCCCCTGCAAATTGGCACCGCCAAGGCTGTTCGCACTGCCAAAGCTTTAATTGTTTAGTTAAAGTCAGGGAGATGTTTTGTTTGGTGTGATTCTGAAATTAAACTTCAACATTGAAACAAGAAATGTACACAATAAGACAATGATACATATTGAAAACAATTTGATTAGCATACAGAGAAAGAATTATGATAAGTCTGTGAATGAATGTCAATTAACTCTATATATCTGTGCACACCTTCTCTCTATCTCTCCCCATTTTTCTTCTTTTCCTTGTCTTTTTCAACCCAACAATACAAACAATGCATCACATCAATGCATGTTCCCCCCCATGTCTCTATCTCCCTCTCTCCCTCTCTCCCAAATCAAACTTGCATTATCTCTTACTCTTTCTCGCTCTCTTTCTTATCATTCCCTCTCATTCTCTTTTGATCATACTATCTATCTTTCTTACTCTCACTCTCCTTTGCTGCCAATCTCTCCGCCTTCATATACTCCTCACTCCCTCCCTTCCCTCTCTCTTCTCCCTCCACTTCTCTCCCTCCCCCCCCCCCCCCCGTCCCTCCCATCCACCCCCTCTCTATCTCTCCCTCTTCCCTTCATCTCATTTATTATTTATTTATTTGAACATATTTCATCAGGATAACAAGATCAGAAAGGACTTGTTTACATTCTGGTCCTGAATATTAAAAGCTTACACTAACAACAAATCAAAATACATTAATCATACATATATTATAAGGATTGTTAAAATACTCTTGAAGTCATGATAAAAAACTTAGCGACCACAATCTTGAGAAAAACCAAGTAGAAATGACATGATAGTTAATTAAATATATAAACACACAATAAGGCCAACAAAAAAACAAACATGTTTAGCGTCTTGTTTTTTTGAAAATAGGAAGGAGGAGAACCCCTTTTTTAATTTTTATTTCGAAACGACTGCTCAAAATGGCCCCCAGGCACATTTTCCCTGACAGTCAGGCTAGTTTTCAAGATGGCCGCCAACATTTTTTAAATATTTTTTAAAATCAGAAGTGGATCCATTTTAGCAGTGTTTTTCATGTTTTTTTTCTTTAAAAATAAAATAAAAATGGGAGGCGGCCTCTCAAAAGGAAGCGGGTGGGGACGCTAAACATGTTTATTTTTTTTAATAAATGGAATCAAATAATCTATTTAAAATCTTTACAGTGATCCGGAAAGGAGAGACAGGCTTCATCTACTTCCGTCTCATGTCCAAGGTGATGAAGTGGGTCTGGGTCCAGGCCAAAGGGAGGGTCATGTACAAGAATGGCAAACCAGACTACTTGGTCTCCACCCACAGACCTATGAGGTAAGTTCCTTCCCCCCCCCATGGCCTACCGGGGGGGTGTTTCACAAAGATCCTAAGTTGAACTTATCTCCAAGCTGGACTTAACAATTATGAAAAGCCGTTAGCATCTGTGAAAATGTTTTGTAAAAGTTATTATAAAAGGCATAAAATGTTGATTTAAATCATTAATATTTTCTATTATCAACAGGGATTTCATGTTCTTGATGTGGAATTTATAAGAAGTCTAAAATACCTGAATTTTCACTTTTGAATATATATTTTTTTGAGGCTACAAATGGCCCTCCATAATGTTTAAGTCTAACTTGGAGTAAAGTTCAACTTAGGATATTTGTGGAACACCCCCCAGGCTTGTATCCCTTAGCCGCACTGCCGATCCAACTCAAAACTAACTCCAAACCAACTTCAAGCAGTCTCCAAATGATCTCCAAACTTACCAATTCTCGGCCATGTGGGATAAAATACTATTTGTTGTGTGTGTTTTCCGTCTGGCATCAGTCTTGATGGTGTGACTCGGGGGCATTTCACAAAACTTGTCATCAGTGTCAAATGACTATTTTTGTTATAAGCTACTGAAATCCTTGTTTCTCATTGGTTATTATCAGATTTGTCACTGATTTTTGTCATTGAAAAAAGACTTTGTAAAACGGGGGCCTGGTGTTAAGGGGCTAGGATGCAACTTCTTCCTATTACACCTAATTTCTGGCACAGATGCTTCTCTTGAATTTTGGGTATAGTACTTTAAGGTGTAATAGTAATTGAGTTTGTAGCCAGATTTTCTCTAATCCTCTGAATTTTCACTACTGCAAAAAAGGACATTATTTTCAAGGTTTCCCCTGATTTCCAGGTTCCTCAAAAAGGAAGTATAATGTAAGGTAGTTAGTCTTTTACATACAGAACCTTTGGCTCTGAATTGTGTGCTGCAGTTTTCATAGTGGGATCAAATTAAACCATGTTCATACTTCTGTGGTACTGCTTATACCTGCACCTTATGATTCAAGTTTCCCAGAAAATCACCCTTTACTGCATGCATATACATGTATACTCCTTTTTGTAAGATTACTTATAATTGTCCCATATATTGATTTTTGTGTTTTGCAGTGATGAGGAGGGAGATCAGCATCTCATGAACCGCAGGAAGCCCTTCAGATGGCCATTCACAGGGAAAGCTGAGGTCTACGAGTGCAACCCACCCTACCCTCCAATCCCACCAGGTAAACTTGAGTTTTATATTGGATTGGATTGGAATTAGTTAAGGAGAGAAAAGTCAAAAACTTTGGTCATGTTAAAAGGCACTATAAAGCCTCTTAAAGGATGTGTTGGAGGGAAGAGTGAAAGGAACTAGGGCGAGAGGGAGACCCAGAATCAACTGGGAAGAGAATGTCAAGAACTGGAGTGGACTAAAACTACAAGAGTGCACCAGAATGGCAGAAGATGGAGAGATGTTGCAATCAGCCTCTGAACCGAGAGAAGATACTTAGATAGAGATAGAGGAATAAAATGGGAAGAGTCACAAACAGAAAGAGCCATGATACAGGACATGTGTGGTGTGAAACTGTCTGATAGAATAAACACAAGGGAGTTCATGGAAAGGTTGGTTCTGAAGGAAATTGTGGTGAAGGTGGTAATAAGAGAAGTTGATTGAGTTGGCTGGCTCGTGTGTTGAGAAGGGAAGATAGTGAACCTGTAAAAAGAGTGTGGGATCTGGAGGTGGATGGCATAAGAGGGCAAACAAGACTGAAGATTTCATTCAGAAGATATGGTGAGGAAAGAAAGCAGTAAGGTTAGTCTAAATGAAGAGTATGCTCAAGACAAGAAGAAGGGGAGGAGGGAGTGTCATCGTGGTGCAAAAGTCAGAAACCCCTCGTAAGAAGAAAAATGCTGACTTGAATAAATGAGGATGATGAGGATGTTGACGATCCATCCCTTGTGACTGTTCTGTGTCTATTTGAAACAGTAAAATGCTTCCCAAGTCTAACCTGAACCTTAAACCACACCCAATCCTAAATTTTACACTTGCTTTGGAGACAACCATCAAGTTTCAAGTCATCCAGAATCTTAGTCCGATTGAATTATCTGTTAAAGGAATATTTGATGAAATTAAATCATGGGTGCCTTCCAAAATTGAATTTGTTTAGGAAGAGTTAAGAGAATAGAATGAATTATTAGCTGATCAATCAAAGGCTTTTAAGATTCAAGATTATCCATATATTTCACCTAAACTGTATGGTCTAATTTTTTTTCTTTTTTTCAATTCAATTCAATTCAATTTCAATTTATTCTGCCAATTATTTGTATGGTCTAATTTTATATCTTTTGATGTGATCCAAAATGTAGTGTACAATGAATAATGTACTTGAATGTTCTCTCCCTCTTCTGTTTCCTTTTCCAGTCATACTGCATGCTCTTCAGAGAGGCGAGGTTCCCAGCTTTGGAGGAGGGCCACCTCCTGGAGTCTCCATGGGTGATATGCCTCCAGGAATGGGCGGAATGCCACCGGGAATGCCTCCAGGAATGGGCGGAATGCCTCCGGGCATGGGCGGAATGCCACCAGGCATGCCTCCAGGAATGGGCGGAATGCCACCAGGAATGCCCCCAGGAATGGGCGGTATGCCACCAGGAATGCCTCCAGGAATGGGTGGTATGCCACCAGGAATGCCTCCAGGAATGCCCCCTGGTATGGGGGACTTCCCTCCAGGCGGCATGCCATTTGGAGACAACGGGCCACCACCATTTGGAATGAACAAGGAGTCCATGTTCAGTCCAAGGCCGGAGACAGGTGGAACGCCATCGTTCGAAGGGCCCACGCCAAGATACCAGTTCAAACGCTCCCCTGGGTACTCCCCGCCTAACTACTCCTGCGAGGGCATGGAGAGCAATGTCAATGATGGGGTTGGAGGTGTCTTTAAGCAGAAGGAATGGCCAACGATGAATGGTAACAGAAGCTTCTTGGAAAATGGAATCAAGGGGCACATCAGCCCCCAGGAGACCATACCGCCAATGACAAGGGAATCCACAAGGACAGAGTTCTCCAGAAACTTGGGTGATGCATCCGTGAATATGTTGAGTGAGACGCAGAGCTGGTCATGCAGGCATGAGGCTATGTACAGCTCGCCTTCAAATCAAGGTACATCATTATTGCCTCAAGTGGGTCAGCACAAGTTGCAGCCACAGATACATCAGCAGCTTCAGCAGCAGCAGCAGCTCTCTACAACTTCACAGAACCAAGGTCATGCCTTGGAAACATCCAACATGTGCTCCCCACGATCAACAAATAGCAATGACAGTGGGTTTAGTGGTGTACACATGAATGGACAAATGCAGAACAATGGTATTGGACGTAACCAGTCATCAAGGAAAGTCGCTGTGGTGGGTCCATGCCAGGTCAGTCCTGGGATGTTACTTTCCCAGAGAGTCCAAGATGCCAGAGCTCCTACACTAAGCACAGGGAGCTTGGACAGTGGGGTTGACAACTTGCCCTTTGAGAATGGAGAGGATATCCCGACATTCGATGATGCCCTCTCCCTGTCACCGTTTGAGTTGGAGCAGCAAGGGGCTCTTGCAGAAACTCTTTTGACGAGCGGCAATCTTGACACGCTTGCAGTGAACTCATGGACTCATAACAATGTACAGGTGTACAATGCACAAAATCAGGAATTCCACAATATGCCAAACCAGATTGGACCAAAAGCAGAAATGAACAATATGCAGTTTAACCCTCTGCCAGTACCTTCTAATGACTCCTGTAACGTCCTGAGATCACTACTGATTAACCCTCAGATGAAGGTGTCCTGTAAGCAGGAGGTGCAGAGTTCTTCATCTCCAGTCACGTCCATCACCCACCCAAACACGGTGGAGTGGAGGTCACCATCGTCCAAAGCCCCTGTTCCTCCCCAGAATTCAGTCCACCCTCAGTCAGGACAGTCAACCGGCATGACCCCTTCCCATTCAAAGAATATGTCAATGCAAAGTTCAGTTTCCTCACAGCAATCGCAGCATCCAGTGCATTCCTCCGGGGTATCTCATTCACAGCACCACCCCAAGCACAGCCAGCAGCCTAGCCACCAAACCCACCTGATGAAGTCCCAAGCGAGTTGTAAGATGGGTGGTCAGAGACAGCAGCCTCCAGTCCAGTCTGTCAACGATTCTCCAAGCTATCTTCCAGTGACCACCACATCTACCATTCAGAATCAGTCCAATCAACCAGAACAGCAACTGATGCAAGCACAGAGGCAACAGTCCCATCAACAACAGCGGCATCACCAACAACAGCAACAACAACAACAACAACAGCAGCAGCAGCAGCAGCAGCAGTCGATGCCCGTCCAAAGGCTACAGAACAGGATGCAACATCCTGCTAAAACTGCTGACATTTCTTCCCACAACCAGCAGCAGTCATATCAACAACAAATGCAGCAAAATCAGCTAGAGCAGCAACGCCAACAGCAGCAACAGCAGCAACAGCAGAAACAGCAACAGCAGCAACAACAACAGCAGCAACAGCAGCAACAACAACAGCAGCAACAACAACAGCAGCAACAGCAGCAACAACAGCAGCAGCAACA
Source organism: Strongylocentrotus pallidus (assembly GCA_030265145.1). Taxonomy (NCBI): domain Eukaryota; kingdom Metazoa; phylum Echinodermata; class Echinoidea; order Camarodonta; family Strongylocentrotidae; genus Strongylocentrotus; species Strongylocentrotus pallidus. The sequence continues at coordinate 19,579,294 of JARBES010000126.1, forward strand.
ACAACAGCAGCAACAGCAGCAACAACAGCAGCAGCAGCAGCAACATCAACAGAAGCAACAGCAGCAACAACAGCAGCACATACAGCAGCAAAAGGCATTACAAGCCCAGAGGAGGCAACAAAACCAGCAACAGCATCCTTCAAGATCTGCTGCTATTTCTCCCCAACATCAGCGGCAACAAGAGCAGTTGCTTCAACAACAACAACAACAACAACAACATTTGTACCAGCAACCGCAACAAATACATCATCAAAAACAACTAGTGCATCAGCACCAGCAACAACAGTCGCATCAACAGCAACAGAGATTCCAGGAACAACCACAAGTGCATCAACACCTGCAGCAAGAACAACAGTTCAATCAACAAGAACAGCAACAACAACAACAACATAACTTTAACTACCAGACAACAAACTTGCCAGTGATGAAATGTGAAATGCAGACAAGGCAATCGCATGCCATTCTGTCACACAATAACATTCAGTTGGACAGGAGGGGCTTCTCTGGCAACCCAACGATGATGCATAATGGAGGTGGAAGCATGGGGCTGGAGTTTAACCAGGTAAGAGCTAGTATTGAAAATCGCTTGTTACAAAAAAAAAATACATGCACAATAGCTTGTTCACATTTAACACAAACCAACTATAAGGCAGTTTTCTTTTTTTGGGGGTACTTGTTCATTGAAGGGATTGGGTAACTTTGTCTCAGATTCTGAAACAAATTCCTGGATTTAGCTCATGCTGCAATGATGATTATAAACCTTTAGGTCAGTCAGGAACCCCATGACTTTTACAAGCCGCTCGCCTGTCTGATTATCAAGATTTATGATTGAAAATCGAAATCAAATTTTTTGTTTTCCTAACGGTTTTCATAACACTACAGTCTATTGGAGAAAATAAGTATGGTAAAACCGGTCACTCAAATATTTTTTACTTTTTTGAGGCACTTTGTGATCATTTTGGAGCGCGATTTCTTCAGGGCTTTAATATTACACCATATCACAGACATTGATAAAATGTAGGGCCTTTAATAGCAAGTGTGATGAGTTAAAAAAAAGGTATCTGTATGCAACAAAGTTCCTCTGCGTACTCCGTTGTCTGTTTGTGATAAGATAAGAGAGTTGAAGCACATCACACTTATCTTGGACTGGGGCTTGGCCATCTCATATAGGATTAAGCCTTCAGTGTCTTGTCTGCATGTTTCCTCAAAAATCTTATTGATGCAGAAACCAATTGAGCCGATATAGATAAACTTTCATCATATCAAATCTATGCTTGTTCTGATTAAATTGTGTGCCAGTACAAAGCGGAATCCCATTTATGCATAATGTTCAACAGAAAGCAACACGCATATGAGAAATGGAATACGTCAATGATAAGTTGTCTTTTTTTTGGGGGGGGGGGGCGGGGGCAGGGCAAGCAGTATGAAGTTACTCTACATGCTTTTTTGTGTGTGTTCATGTTCTCAAACAGATTTTGTTTCAATTTTCTCTTTAATCAATCCAGGACATGTCACTGTCCGGCAACAACCTTCACCCCACGACCCAGCCTGACTTTCTGACCCCTGACCTGACCTCGGAGCTCCTATCCACAATGCTGCCTGTCATGAATGATCACCAAGTAGGGGACAAGCAGGGTTTCTTTGAGCTTCCAATGAATGGTATGGTCATGTGAACGTGGCGCTGTCATCCATAATGGCTTCCAGGTCGCGCTGAGGCATACAACCAAGAGATTAAAAGAAAGGTGGCCATTGAACCGACTCCAAGACTTCCCTGTTTGGATTCTAGAGGTGCCAGTTTTCTGCCTATTCCCAGATTTCAGGCCCTCTTTAAGCCAGGACTTGTTCCTCCACCAGTGAATTTAACCTTTATCCTTAGACTTAGTCTGACCTATTGACCCTTGACATGACCTCAGAGCTTCTGTCCACCATGATGTTTGGCATAATCGCTCATCAAGAAGGGATGCTGAATTATTCTGAATTTATCATTTTTTATTCAAGGGATACCATTTCACTAGATAATGGATCCTAATTCCTCCCTGCTTTGGTGGTTCATAATTGTACAACTTTTGTTGGGCTTTAACATGTCTAGGTCCCTTTTTAGGCTTAAATAGCATACAGATATTTTTCCCCCTAGAAAACTGGTCAGATACATTTACACTTATATTAAGTGTATTCAAATCCAGGGCTAGTTCACAGTGTTTGGAACTACATGTTCTGGTACGTGTTCCAGTATTGTGTTCATTTCAAATTGTGGGCCAGGCCGAGACGGACCAAATTCGGCCTCGCTACCATTTGATCAGACCTGATGCAATTCTTTAAGATGGGAAGGAGTCTTTGATGATGGTTAACACGTGGATACTTTGGTAGTTCCGGGATATCAAACTTGCACTATAAAGTGACTTCAGTATCAAGCCAAAGATATAATGAATTTATATGGGGACTAGACCAAGTCGCCCCTCGTTGTTTCTCCATGAATATTATGAAACCTTAGTCTTGCCTTTCTGTCGCCAAGTTGTTAGAAATATATTGAAAATACAGAGAGAGAGTGAGCGAGAGAGAGTGAATGAGTGAGTGAGTGACAAAAGAAAAAGAGGAAAAAGGGGGGGGGGGGGAGACAGATAAAATGGGAAAGTGAGTGTGTGAGAGGGGTCTTTTCAAAGTGAGTACATGTACATAGTTCATTCTAAGAAGAGGGAAGGAGAGCATGCTTATAGGGTAAACTTGTTTTGATACAGCTTCCATTTCAATTATTATACAATGTCACACTTTCGATGGACAACAGTGGTGTAGATGCAGAATATTCTATCTCTCCTTGGTCTCTTGCAAGATTATGAATGGCATTTTTTATCAAGAGGCTCTTCTAGTAGTCGGGTCAGAGAAATTCAGACTGCTAAGCAGATTATTTCACTGTAGATGACATAATTATGATACAAGGCTGAATTTAAGTAATAAATTACTTTTATGTGTGAAGTTGCTTCTCTATAAGGGACAAGGGCTATGCAAATTCAATGTATTCTAAAGGACCATTTTTCATGTGTAGTAAATATGTGATATTTGATGTAGTGAAATGCATTTTCAGTAACGTCCTGTCGACCAAGAATTGGTTTCTCTCGTTCTCCATTGCATATTTGAATCGTTGGCTTGCATGTGTTCTGATACTTGTAGTTTTACAGAGAAATACTTGCAAATTATGTGTAGTTTCACATGGAATACTTGCAAATCACTTGTGATTTTACTAGGAATACTTGCAAATCACCTGTATAATTAATGAGAATACTTGCAAATCACTTGTAGTATTACTTGGAATACTAAGTAAGAAATAACTTGTAGATTTACTTGGAATACTAACAAATCACTTGTAGATTTATTAGGAATACTTGCAAATCACCATGTACATTTACTATGAATAAAACCATTTGTAGCTTTACAGGGAATAATTACAAATTACTTGCAGGTTTTCATAGAAAACTTGCAACTCACCCATAGTTTTACAGGCAATTATTGCAAATAACTTGTAGTTTTACTAGGAATACTTGAGAATCTTTCCCACATCTTCAGAAAGTTCAATTTCGATGTGTTCTTGGCAGAAGAATTAACGTCTGAATCTTTGTTTATTAGCAAATTGTATCAGTTTTGTAATGAGAACATAAAGATATAAAACAAAGAAATTGAAACCAACTACTGTTAAATCAACATAAATGTGTTGAGAGCATGTTATTACACAAAACTTGGAAAGACTCACACATTCTAAAATCATGAAAACCTAAGTACTGATTAATTGAAATGCTATAAAAGATTGTGTTAGCTTGGTCACTCTTGAAATAAATTGTTCATGCCTTAGATATCTATTGCTGAGATGCACGAATTAAGGTTAGAATGATATATACATGCTCATGTATATAGTCTAGTTAGTAATGAAATTGTGTCTTATAATCATGTGTCTCTGGCATGGAATTGAAATATCTGAAATCAACTGAAATAGAGTCAAAGAAATTGGAGCTTTATCCAAGTCATAGCTGATATAAATTTAATTTTTTATAAATTTGTAAATCACACAGTTGATGATAGAAATAATCTATATGGAAAGTTTAATTTTCAGTTCATGTAATTTGATTTAATTGAAAATGTTTTGAAATAAAAAAGAATTAATATTTACATCTTCAATGTAAATTCATGTAACTGTATTTAGAAAGTAATTCCTGCATTATTGAATTGGGTAGAAATTCTGAAAATAAAAAACGTCAGCTTAGCTACATTGCTTTGCGTTGTTTACATTGATACAAATTATTAGAGGGAGAACTTCCAAACGTCTTCAGTAATTTTCCTGATCA
>JARBES010000126.1:19935300-19947370 GCA_030265145.1 Strongylocentrotus pallidus
TAGAGTCTGGACCTGTTTTTAATTTACATTAATGATCTTACACATTCTTCTACAACAACATTGTTACTATTATTTGTGACAAGTTCACAACTTTAACTGCACCTCGATGTAAAATGTCCTTCCCCGCGTGGGTTTTCGGCAACAAAACAACAAACCTTTTTTTTTTTTTTTTTCCCCCAAAATAGGGGTGCGCCTTATACACAGATATTTACGGTATTATAACTATGTATTTTGAGATGCAAGTTTCTATTTAAAAGTCTTTAAAATCTCAATGATAATACTAATGAAGACTAATTCATGTAATGGGTAAATAATTAGAGTCTCTCTATGTCATTCGGTTGAAGCCAGAAGGTGGTTACCTCCTACATTCTTTTACAAGTGGTTAATCAGATTCCCTTCAAGTTCTTAGCAACTCAAATGACATAAAAGAATTACCAGAAATACATAACAACCAGTCAATTACGTTGACATTATTGAGAATTATCTACTTTCAGAAAGAGAAAGACATCAAATTGTCTCTTTGGAGGCACATGGGTGTTAACTTTGTGTAAAGGTATATACAGTATTGCTTGAAATAAAGTAGACACATTACCACCAAGTCCCACCAAGGTATATGGGATAATGCATGCAGTCACGCGTGACACAGTGTGAGACTGTCAACTTTATTCCAAGCAATACTGTATACGTACATAAATAAAATGTTATACCCTTATGGTTCCAAACAAATGAGATTATCAATGTAGTTGTTCTGCACAACATATATAGTCAAAGTCCTACCTCTAAATTGCAAGACAGGGGGAAATAACTTCAAGATATCCGCCTAAATTAAGAGCGGGAGAGCGAGTGTTCCGCCCACAAACGCCAGTCACTCCTGACCCGTTATTAGCTCAATTACGACTTAATCGGCGACTTCTTCTCGTTATTAAACGCCGCTCAATGAATGCATCTTAATGCCTAATAAGAGAGCGCTGTCAATATAAAGTGGCCTGCCCTAAATACGGGCGACAGCCTGGAGAGGTTCAGGGTTTGTGGTAGCGCTGTATATTAAGAGAACGCCATGCAGAGGCATGCATACCCCTACATCTCGGTTCTACAGTATTTCCTCTGCTAAGTGCCAAAACAGCTCTAACTTTGTCTACTTTTACTGATTAATGCCCTGCTGGCTCTCAACAGATGATTTACATGTGTCCTTGTAGCTAAGGAAAATGCACAATGCATAAGGTCGAAGGTCAACTAACGATTCAAAATGGTAGAAGCAAGGGGGTTTAATTTCATCAGTAAAATATTCAGGTTATTCAAAGTCAAATACATTTCTGGACTGCATGGCCTTCAAGTTGGTAAGAAAAGGGGAAAGCCCCTATAGTGTGCTAACCACTTTCTTCAAGAGTCATCAATATTGAACAGTGAATGTTAAAATCGAACAGACACTGTTTAATGCAGCTATTTCCCCCTCATTGGAAATTCATAGCCCTTAAAGCACACCGCACACTTCACGATCGTCCTGCGATTCGATTTTCAAAGAAATGGTTATTGTATTATAGATCTCAAAACTTCCCATTTTAGCTTCTAAATAATGATACAAATACTGACAACCGGAATTCTAGTGTATTGAAGTCAGATAAAAGCAGAATCAGCTTCGAATCAGAGGCAATATCGCACCACTGGTCTGATGTCACTACGATTCTGAGCCAATTTAGATTTTCCTCTTCCAAGGAAACTTGAAATCCCTTGAAATTGAGATTTTCTTAATCACATGATTATTCAGATCCTCGGTCATTAAGATTTTACCCGTTTGAATTTTGTATCACATGCTACTGCAAATTCTTCCAGAATCTGATCTCACTACTCCACTGAGTTACAAATAGTGGACAGCTAGCATCTGTAAAGTCACCGGTAGATGCACCCCCCCCCCCCTAACTTACCCGCCATCGCAGCAATCACATGCATGCAACATACGCGAAACCGAAGCGTGAGGAGAAATTCGGTCTGTTTTGCGAACGCTAGTGTCACCGTTAATTGAGTCCATTCGTTAACGTGCAGTTGTCCAAAAGGAGTATAGATGGCGTTAACCAGTATTTTCCAAGCTATACACTCCCTTTAACTGTAAACACAATTGCCTAAATTTTATTCAAATTCACCTTCTATCCATGCACTGTCTGGATATATCCATGGCAACTGTAATCAGTGTAACTGTAATATTTTGTGAGTGAATTGCAGTGTTTAAGCCTGTCAAAATCAGGCGTTTCAATCATAAATCCCTTGACAAATCCATGGGAAATTCTCTTACACTCCACCCAAAGTGCATTAATTAAATCCAGATTGGATAATATTTGTCAAATCATGCCTGCAATTACCTTTGTCTGTATTGGTCTGTCTACTCCCCTCTCTCCCCTTCCTCCCCTAACTTCATGCTCTCTGTGTGTCTCTTTCTCTCCAGGACCATTTCCCTCATTTAATTTATATGGCTTTCTATATTCTCTTTCTCTCACTTCTGTGCTCCGGCCTTCTCTTGTCTCCGGCCTCTCTCATATACGTACAAAGCCACAAACACACACATTCTCTGTCTCCCTCTCTCTATCTGTCTATCTCGCACATACACACGCGCACGCCCATACTCTCTCTCTCTCTCTCTCTCTCTCTCTCTCTCTCTCTCCCTCGATCCTCCCTCCCTCCCTCCCTCCCTCTCTCTCTCAACACAAGATCAAAAGTCCACACCTATTTACCACACACATTGCGTACAAATTAAAGACTATCGACCGGGCAACCTTTTACAGAATTAGGTAGAGTTCTGTATAGCTTTGACAAAGAACTTACATTTGTAAATCACATGGTTTGGCCAATTAGTTCATACACCTTAATTTGCCTGTCAAGATGTATTACAAGTGATTCCATATACTCCCTTTCGACCCTGCAGGGCTTTCGGTGAAAATAAAAGAACTTGTCATAATCAAATTTTCTGAATCACTAACCAGAAAGAGGGATGATAAAGACAAATAAAATGCTCAGTCATTGCAAAATTCCATAATTTGAGGTTGCGTTAAGTCTGTCTGCTTTAAAATAGAGTTATCAGGTTGAAAAGTTGAAAAGCCATTTATTTGATTTTGTAAAATCTTACACAAATAGAGTTCTTAGTTTAAGAAGGCATTTCTTTAATTTTGTTTTATGTAAGAGTAGAGTTATTGGCTATTTGAAAAGGCATTTATTTCATATTGTTCCACACAAAAATAGAGTTAGTTGTTTCTGAAAGCACAACTTTACTTCTTTATATATTTTACATACTCATACTTTACTTTTTTTAAAGTTTTCTCTAGTCAATGTCATGTGGGACAAGTCTGCCATCAAATCAATACAAAATGAGCATTATCATGACTTATACATCAAGACAATAAAACAAATGATCTAAAATTCACCCCTCATACTTTTGTAACGCTATTATTATAAAGAGAAGTTTGGACAAATGACACATCAGTCATTAAGTCCTATAATCTTCCAGGGGAAAACCAAAGGAATTTCTGGAAGATTATAATAATCTTTTACAGGGTAAAAACAAAGTATAAGCCAGAAAGTAGAGGGTGAGATTTTAGAATTAATGAAGCATGTAATATTTTTCAGTTTTTTCAGACAGCTGACATCATATGTTACAAAAAAGTATTAACATGTAATCTTCTTTAATAGCAGGCCGTGGACAAGGCCATGTAATAAAGAAATGAAATATGTTGGGCTTTGCTTAAAAGATCATGCTACTGAGTTTTAAAACATAGTGCACATGATGATGACTATTCATTCTAAATGATATATCTTATTTTGTCATAAAAGCTACAAATAAAAAGAAAGTTTCCAAGAATGGCATAAACGAGCCATTTCAAAGAGGAGTCGATATCATCAATGATATTGTCTGTTCGGAGCCAGAAGGGAGTTAACTCTGTGTTTAGGCTCTTTCAGATATGATGCGGCAAAACCGCAGCATTTTTTAAAATGATGACTAAAAGTGTCAACACTTCACATTTCTGTATCTTTTAACACAGAGATCAGTCAATACGTGCAAGTCCTTTGTTGCACGCAGTTGCCGTTCACTTTACATGTTAAAAAAAAAAATCTGCAGCAGCTTTTTTGCGGCGGTTTAACACGGTTTACTAAGCCTTTAGGGTATGTGAGTTAACGCCCTTCTGGCTCCAAACAAACGATATTGAGGCTCATAGGGTTGTAATGGAATTTTAGGTCAGGTTTAGGGTGAGGATATGTAGGCATAATCTTTAGTTGGATGGAGTCAGGAGTTCAATTGGTGTTGGACATTGACCATTGAGCGATTGCCATTATGATTCCCACAACCACCTGGGAGATTGGTGGAGAGAAAGAGCTAGGAAGAAGGGGAGAGGATGGGGATCTATAGCATATGGACACCAAGTACATCAGAGGACATTATAGTCATGACCAATGAACTATACCTTGTTGTCTTTGGGCATTAATTTCCTCTGTAGTTCATTCAAAGGAGAGTTTCCAGGATTTTGTTCCAGACAAAGGATAGGCTTGAAGCGGTTCGATCTACAGCTGTGCTGCAACTTCAACTAGAGTAAATACTACTTTTACTGGGAACACATTTCATTTCCTTTGACATTTTGTATAAATAAAACATATGTTAAAGGGAACCTGTATCACCTCCCTAGACCACAAAGAGGCACAGTGGCTTAGTGGTAGAGCAGTGGTCTTGTAACTGGAAGGTCCTGGGTTCGAAACCCAAGTCAATGTGCTTGTGCCCTGTGCTTGTGTCCTTTGGTAGGCACTAATCATCATTACCAAGTCCCTCAGAGAGGACTTTAAAGATGTCAGTCCTGTGGTTGCTTACTTACAAGCATATATATCCATGCTTTATTAGCAGCCAGGTAAAACAATCATCAATCATCATCAGATTTTGTGTGTGATTCCCTTGGCATTCTTTCTATACAGGTTTGACTCTATTATTCTGACAACCGCATCTGGAACATGGATCTGGAACTCCCGCTGGAAACTGTCCTTTTAAATGAACCACAAAGGAAATGCCCAAAGACAACAAGGAAGCCCACTGGTTATGACTCTACTCTGAAGTACTTTCAGTGTCCAAATACTGTATTGTGATCAAGAATTTATTTCCCATGGATACTTCAAACTTTCCCATGGTTTGCATTTGAACTTTGCCTGATGGAAATTTTCAGACTAAATGGATTCTGAAGGTGAAAACTATGTCAAGGACTGCACTGCATACAGCTCCATGGCTAAAAACAGACACAACTAGCATCAGGGCAGAGATAGCTGCCATTTTTCTGATAGTGAACCCTACCGGTATGCTTCCTGGAACTGAGTGGTGCCTGTGTTAAGCCTATGGGAATTAGATAATTCAGTAGTCAGTGGGTTAAGAGAGCAATTTACAAACTATAAAAAAGCAGCTAATATTTTCTACTGAGAGGGATCGGCTTCTGGCTCTCAACAGAAGAAATTTACATTTCCTTTTATCCTGGAAGATTTTTTGTGAAGAAAAGAAGATTTTCTCTTTTCCGTTTGGTCATATTTCCCATAAAAGCACCACACAGGCACATTAAACATCACTACTCAAAATTCCATAAGACATCATTAAAATGTGTAAGGTACACAAAATCAGATAAAGAATAATAACCTATAAAACTAGAAACATTTGCACTGAGCAGGGCAGGCATCTTTCATACTATTAGAATAATATAAACGTTTGTACAACAAATTATCATGAATTGTAAAAAAAAATCTGTATCAGTTGTAATTTAATTTCACGGCATGAAATATTTGTAAATATGAATCACCTTCAAATTTTTCAAAAATGTCATGCATGCCCCTTTTTTCTTCTTTTTAACAGTAGTTTGGAGATATAATAGTCACAAGATGCTTGTGCTCTTTGTTTGCACGTGTATAGCCATAGGCAACTGCATCATTGTGGTCAACAAATCCCAGAGAAGTGTAGAGGAAACCTTTACCAGGACGCACTTCAAGGATCGAATACATGTATATATATCTTTGACCCATTTAGGGAGAGCTATATAACCGAGAGACAGACTGACACTTCCGTCTCCTCAATGACACTGCATGGGCTACACTGAGGAAGCTAGGGAGTGAGTGACACATCACCATGCCATGCCCCGGCCCGCTCGTCAATGGACACGAATATACCTTCGATACTCCCGCCAATTTCCTGCATGGACTTTTAAAGATGAAGTTGAATACTGATGATACTATACATAATAATTTGCCATTGTTCTTTTTCATTATTATTATAAGCTACAGATATGGCAGGACCAAAAACTGAATAATGTTGTTTGTCAATGGATGCAAATATACCGTCAATACTCCCGCCAATTTCCTGCATGAACTTTAAAGATGAAGTTGAATACTGATGATCGATGCTCTACACAGAAATTTGCCATTGTTCTTTTTTATTATATAAGATAGTAGAACTAAAAACTCAATAATGTTTTTTGTGAGCTTTTTGTCTCTTTCTGTTTATGGAAGTAGACTATTCCAACAAAAGGCTTGGGGTGCATGCAGGTACCGGTACAATGTTCATGTTTTTTGTGCTGTTGTCTATAGTCTAAATAGTGGCAATATAGGCATGTGAAAGTACAATTTACAAAAACATTAGCAAAACTGTACAGAATGCCTGTCTCTTAGAAGAGGGTCCTAGCTGTTTCGTAAAACTTGTTATCGGTAAGAAGTTCTTTAAAATTCATATAAACTACTGAAATCATTGAACCAGAAATTATAATTGTCTATATCATTTATCCTTGTTATTTTATTTGATGCGCTGGCTTTTCATATAATTTGTTTTTTGTATGTGTTATCCTTAAGTAGTTTTTCCTATGTATTTATATTCATTTTGGTGTCTATATATGATCTGTTTTATGTTTTTTACATGGACTTGCTGAAAAGAAGTATTTTTAAGCTGATGTGAGTTTTAGCGTAAATAAATAAATTCATTTCAAATTCAATTCAATTCACCTTAACCTGAACTCAACGTTCTCTTTAATTCAACCAGTCTTTTTTCGGCATGGCCATGCATTTTGGCATGGAAGGGAGCCTGTGCGTCAATGGGGTTAAAAAATGGGAGTAGAATGGCGGGATGCGTACATCTTTCCTGTATTGTCTGTCACTAGGTGTACAACGATCACAACCTGGGGATTTCCGATCATTCTAATTCTGGCAGAAATGATTATACTTATAGGTCAGGATATCTGAGGCATTCGCCGTGTTCAGGGATGATGGATGTAGAATTGTCCCTGCCTGGTAATTTCCTCTATACCTTCATTTTCTATATCCTCCTGTCCCTCTTCCTTATCTCTGTCTCTTCTCTCCTCTGTTCCTCCTCTTCGAGTTCTTTGGTGTTTTCCATGACTTGTCTTTATTTCTGTCCCCATATTCATCTTACTCTCTTAATTTTTCTCTACAATTTTTGATAACTTTTTCTTTCCTGTTTTCATTTAGAATTATCCTTCCCTATCTCTTCTATACTTCTTTTGATTTTCACATTACAGCCTGGCACCAATGTCCTTTCGCAAGACATTAATCTACATTTGCCACTCTCCACCCAGGTGTAAATGGGTACCTAAACACTGCTGGGGTAATAAGAATTGCAAGGCCTTAAGGAAGAACAGCATCAAGGCTTCTCTGGGAATTTTTATTTCTTCTTCTTCAAATTAATAGGTCTCTTACTTTCGACTATACCGCTCCTAATTCATACTTCACAAAATTGTCTCCTTGAACTCAAAACGTCTCAAAAGATGTTTTTATTAAGATTTTTGAGAGTGATCTTCAGAAAAGGATGAGAGGCTGGTCAATTGTCCTTTCTTTCATCAACCATCAAGTTCACTTTCGATCGCAACTCTTGATAACACTTTGGAACACTCTAGAGGATCTATTTAACTACACTGGTTTCCTCTTTGAGTCTGCAATTCCCTCTCTCGTTCTTTTGGCCTTCTTCCAAATTTGTAACATGTCACCTTGTCCTAATTGTGGCACTCAATTCCTTTTCCTTTTTGAAAAAGTTTTGACACCACTCTACTTTAAACACTTCCCTTTCCTTTTTTAACAGTTTTGACACCACCTAGCTATACTTTGAATACTTCCCTTTCAAGTACTCGGTAGGCAGAAGTTTTTGTGAATTTAGTGAGTGGTTTAGATTTGCAAGTTTTTGTGCTGCAAATTACTTAAATCATAAGTGAACACTGTTTGGGGGTGCAATTCTCAAGAATTTCTTACTGCAAACATCATTTACCTTTGAGCAACAGTTTAAAAAAGAATGGATGAATCAATGAATGGATGAATGAATGGATAGGTGTATCAATTAATCAATCAATCAATAAAAGACAAGGTGGCAAGGTAAAGCTGGGTTCAGCTCTGAACATGTTTCATAGCAAACACTGCTCATATATTTGATCTGGTATTAATTACAAAGTGTTGGGCTGAACCAATCAACCAGTTTGTATAATCAAGATAGCAGCTATCATTTAATAAGGATGACAACCAGGCTACTCAGATATTACAGGAATCACCTTTTTCCAAGAAATGCAGTGGCTCTATAACTTGGTGAGATTCCAGAGTATTCTACATTGGTAATGTTTCTAAGAAATACAGTACTATTACATGTAGCCTACATGAAAACAGATTCCCCAATATGATTGTAAATAACAAATTATCAGGGTGAACAAACACGTGAGTAAAGGTTTGTACACAATGTTCCTCTCAGAATAACAGTCAAACCCTGTCTATAAAAAGACCACCTGAAAGAATAAAAATATCAGTGGTCCTTATACAGGCTAGCCTTTCTAGACAGGTCCCAAAATCATGAGTGTATTTAATGCAAAGCGACCATTAGAAACACTACTGAAAATACTGCTTTTCTTTACTGCTTTAATCTATAACATTAATGGCCACTGGACTTGATCCTACAATACTGGCCAATCATCAAGATTTGAGGATAATTAATATCCATTCAGATTTTGTGACTGATTCTGAAAGGGAAACTAATCTAGTAGCAGATATGATATCTGATTTCAGCCCAATTAACTTTTAATTTCTAGTCGATGCTTCATGGTCATTACACTTCCTTAGGTCTTCAAGTTTTCCCTCAAGAAATTGACTTTCCTTATTTAAACACGGTAACTGACTTTCTTGACATGATTATTTTTGTCCAAGGATTAAAAATAGAAAAATCAACTGAGGGCAAGATCAACATTAAAAACTTGTCTTATCTAGGAGAGCATGATAACTTATATTTTTAGTGAGGTCAAGTGTATGCAACGTCATAAATTCAGCACTGGGGACTTAATTCCTAAAAACAAAGTTTCATTTTGGAAATAAAAATAGTTACAATGCATATGTGCATCATTGAATATTCAGCATCAGAGGGTTCTGATTTGGGGAAATTTTTCATGATCTCAATAAAACACTCCCTGGTTCACATAGACTGGTTATTCCAATAACCTATTATTGATGAATGAACTACAATACTAAATTGGAATCCAGTCTGCATACAAACATTGTTGCAATGACAGGCAAGCTTTTGGTTTATCAAGAACACCCTTTGTTTAAAAAGTATGCATAAAATTTGAATATATTATTAAAGCGGTCCATTGCACTATTTCTCACTCTGAAAATAATACTTGTGCACAAATTTTGTTGCTATTTTATAAGCTAAACAGGTTTCTTTAAACTCAAGAATATATTTCACTCTTGTTAGTTATAAAGGCTCACTGCAAAGTATAGAAAAATGATTGCAGGAACAGGTATTGTTTTGGCTGGGTTGAGAAAAGGAAAACATTAAGATTGCGTGCAAGACAGGTTTCATATCAAATTTCAGCTTGTAGTTTCCCTTCCTGATGTCTGAAGAAACTGTAATACTGATCTGATAATTTCCAGGAAAATAAAGTTCATTTTATGACACAGATTTACGATTATAAGTACGATAAAAACAGAGTCTTTAAATATGTAACAACAGGAATAAAAGGAGAAATATGGAAATGGAAGAGAGACTAAAAGGGAAGCTGCATGGCTAGTGAAATTAAGAACACTTTCAAAAGTGTAATCCAGTTCAAAATATATATTCAAAGCATCTACAAAAATAATTTAGATATTAGATTCTACTGTTTTCTACATAAAGTTTTGACAAACCACCAAACAAAAATCAATGTTTGTTTAGTCATAACAAGATATCAATAATTCTATCCTACACCAAAAAGTTGGATTTTTGTTTTGTTTTCCTTCAGAAAGGGGAGCATATTTAAGCAAATCAGCATTCAAAAAATAGTTCAAGATATTAGACCACTATCAAAATTCCCTAACATTCCCCTTTCTTTTTGTATTCCCTACATGAATTCATTATGCAGATACTAACTGTATTTGTGATTGATGAATTATTTTGAACTACTCAGCCATGATTTTCTGCTGATCGAGCCCGAGTCATCCATGATACCAAGTTACAATACCTGTAGTTGGTTCAAACTCTTTTTTATCCCAACTTGCATTTATTCACACATAAAATGAGAATTCTTCTGTTTGGAAGCAAAAGGACGTAAACTATGTGTTACAGTATGACTTAACGCCCTTCTGGCACCAAACACACTCTATTTTCCCCACTATTTTACTACGAGCTAGGTTCACCACTGGCCATCAAACTGTCCCCACATAGGATAGCTGTAATTGATGAGTAAGTAAGATGTCTGAAGATCAAGTGTGTCCAATATGAATACCCAAAGGCTCACCCAATCCTACCACGTAGGGTGTGATGTTGAGAATTTGCTTGATTGATATGAGTAACATTCTCAAGTCCATGTTCAATGAGTCATGACGTTGTGGGGAGACGTATTGGTGTATAGTGGGGTGAGACAGAGAGATGTAAAGACACGCCTACAGGTGTCTAGGTGTGAACGGATCTTGGCTACTACTGCTATGATCTGTCTGACACACCATTGACACTCCGTTCACATAATGCAAAGAAAAACAGCATCCCAAGAGCCGAGACCATCGGAAAAGCATCCATGCATGCCCATTGATAACGCACTGCATGTATTTAAGACTAAATCTTTGCAAAGATTGATTCCCTATATATTGAACGCAACATGTAGTCTGCTCGTTAGCCAGTAAAGAAACCATCTATTGCAACACATGCTGATTTTATAACACACGTTTCAAGGGCCATCAGAGAATATAGGACAATTTCAGATGCTACCTAATTTATTTCTCGTCAATGAATGTCATAGCTTTGTAAGTATAAACTCCATAATGCCCTATTGCTCTCAGCGAATGATACAAGATGTTTATACTTAACAACTAAATTATTTATACCTTAAAGTTTTGTAATTGTTTAAGCATGTGAACATTGATTTTTCCCGATTGTGTTTCTTGAGAATGTAACTTCTTGAAGATTATACATAGAAGTTTTCAACAAATACCCTTATCCGGTCCATCTTTCATTCTTGAGTTTAAATAAAACAGAAAAATCAAAATTTACAAGGGGTACAAATAATTTAGTTGTTATCTATAACTATACACACATGTCTCATACATAGTAAAGTGACACATGCTTCAGTTGTCTATTGATAGCCAGAAAGGTGTTAATTGGTAGCAACTTCACGCCAAAGTACCTTTCTGGCTCTCAACAGATGATATATACCCTCTGTATAAAGCCAGAAAGGTGTTACTCATTGACTTCTAAATTCTTTCATTCTTGTGTGCTCTTAATTAATACAGGAACAACCCTGTTATCATACACAACAGGTTAACCAATAACACTCACGTCACATGCATGGCTTTCTGGTTCTCGATCAACAGCTATTTTCCTTCTTTACATGCCATGTCCTGATCCATTGGCGACCATGGAATGCCACAACTTTCTGTCCCATATTCTTTGAAGTAATTCATTCTCCCGAGATCAATTCCACTTTCAGAAATCCCACTCCTTTTAAAGGAGCTACACAAAGAAAATTCACTAACAACTCATGATTAGAACAAATTACATATGGATGGAAAGATTTTCTCTTGAAAAACACGAACAATTTGCTGAGAAATCATATAGATA
>JARBES010000126.1:20951562-20964298 GCA_030265145.1 Strongylocentrotus pallidus
AAGTGGGTCCCTAATTTATGGAATTACCCATATGCTTTCCTCAGTATACAATATCAACCTACCTCTGGCGTGAATGTGAGAGGATCCGTGGTGATCGCCGGTTCAGCTACAGCGCAACACAGAATGCTGGTCAGATCAGAACAGAGCGAACGGAGTAGATAGCGGGATAGCTGGCCCTCAAGGTCCTCATCTACAAGAAATAATAATAATAATGATAATTAAACGTTTTTGTAAAACGCATAACACATCCTAGGCATAATTGCATGTTTCTATGTGCTTTACAGAACAGAATACAGAAGGAGTGGGAATAGTGCAATGGGTTCATAATTGCGAGATCTTACAAAGTGGTAAATACATTGTTTCCAAGTTACTTCTGGCTGTACCGTATATGAAAATGACCTTTTCCTCCTTAGATTTTGTATACAGGAAAAAGAGAGAAGGAAAGCAGAAAAAGATCAGCGAATAAATGCTGGATGTGGAGTACACCTATTTGAACTGACACTAATTCAAGAGGACACGGGTGGAAATTGAAAAAACAATTCAGATGTTGCAAATTTTATTTATTTATTATGTGAAATCAAGATCGCCACAAGCCCTATCACAGATAAATCAGTCTTCAAATGAGTTCATTCATATGAAGACGAATCTAAATGAATGGTTGTCACCCATTTTTCATGTTACAGGTAATCATCCTTCTGTTTAAAACCATTAAAAAAAAATCTTAACAACAATTGAAACTTCTCCCAAGAAGCCTAGCAATCAAAGAATCTGTCAGTTTTAAGACTTTTTTGAGTCTGGTTTGGCAATGAGACAACAGTACGACTATTCAAGTTACATCGAGGATTCAGTGACACAAAGACATAACTCCATATTTTGCCAAAATGAGTATTTGATATCAAAATGGTCAGAAACATGTGGGCTTTCCAGGAAACACAACCCATTGAAGTCAATGGCTAGTGAGACATAGACTTAACTCCTTAAGGCCCAAGTGCTCAGTGACACATAAACTAATATTTCTCAAAATGGCCAAAATGGAGTTACGTCTTTGTGTCGCTGACCCCTCGATAAGTACCTTCTGAGCATTGCTTGACCCCCTTGATGAACTGTCTGATGTTACTCCACAAGGCATTGATCCGATCCTGGAGGTCCTCCCGGGTCTTTCTCCTGGCGGCAGCGCTTCCTCCGGCCATCATCTGGAATGTTATCTTCACAACCTCCTGGTAGTTACGGGTCAGAGGCCTGTTAGGGTCACAAGGGAATAAACGAGATGAGCAGAGGATACCAAATGGAATTATTCAATCGGCCTTACAACCTATATGCATGTAGTTTTGGTGAGACCCCTCCACAAAATAGTTCATTGTTTTTCTTTCATTCTTGTTGATAAACAGCAAAATACTAAGATTTCTACACCTAAACCCACTATAATCCACATGGTCTCATAATTTTGTATAATTATCATTTGGTCTAATGACCATTAAGGCTATTAAGTCATTTGGTCTTATCTCTAATAAGTCTACTACCAATTTGGTCTATTGCTCATTTAGTCAAATTTCCAGTTGGTCTAATTCCCAGTTTGTCTAATGCCCAATTTGTCTTCTATCAATATACTAATCATTTAATCATAAATAATAATAATCAACAAATGATTATTAGACCTTATGGATAGTAGATGAAAAGGGCATTAGAGAAACTTGAAATTAGACTAACTGGTTATTACACCAAATTTCTTAGAATACTACAACCATGCATATATCCACAAGCGTGCATTTACCTGAAGAGCTCCTCGGCAAGTTCTGCATGCAACTCCTCTGGACATTCGTCCAGTTTCTCACTCAACGTCTCCTCCATCTTCTCTAGCGTCATGAAAGGAAACTCGGAAGCAGATATCCTGGATGCTAGCAGCAAGATAAAACAAACAGACTTACACTTAACCTATAATATACAAGCACTGCTTTTGAATAGGTTCCTCACATTCTACTTAATGTATTAATAAATGAACTGAGAATCATTGAGAATCACATATACTGCATGTATTGTATAATTTGTATTTCATATGTATGTCTATATTTTTTGTAAAATGTGGAACAGATAAAACTTGAAACTTGAAAACAATAAATGTGCATGAAACATTGAATAGAATGATCTGAATGAAATTTTGTGGCGAGATTTCGTAAATGAACTTGTCAGGAGGACCAGAAATGCATGCACAAAAGAAAACATATTGCAGGCCACAGGGTTATTGTCTATGCTTGAAATACTGTGGTTGTCCTAACAATCTACATGTTGTGTTGCCTGGGACAATCTTCATACCAGCCAAACTTGTATTTGCAATCTTAACAATCTCTCAGGGTTAAATTAGAAGTATGGTGTGTTTTATGTGATTTTTTTTAAAAAGTTGGAGAAAAAAAGAGAGAAAAAAGAAGAATAGACTCTAGGGTTCATAGTATTAGTTTGAATACCAAACATATCAATAGAAATGGTTATGAATCTTGAGAACTGAAAAGGTTTTTATCTTATTTCCTTCTTACATTTCTGTGCGTCTTCATCGTCGTCTTCTTCTACTTCTTTTGCTCTTCCTTTCTTGACCTTCCTTGTTTTGACCTCCCTCGCCTGTCCTCCTATTCCGCCCTTAGCACCACCACTCCCACCAACACCTGAGGGTCAGAAAGAGAGAGAGAGAGAGAGAGAGAGAGAGAGAGAGAGAGGGGGGAAGGGAGAAGAAAAACAATTGTATTATTATTACTATCATTATTATTTCTATCACTATTATTATCATTATTACTATCATTATTGTTATTTCTATCATTATTACTATCATTAATATTATTTGTATCATTATTATTATTATATTCCACATACAAAGAATCTTACGCTACGATCGGTCAAAAGTAAATCACATGATGTAAGATAGTTCGCCCATCATTGATGGGAGAAGAAAAGTTTGTTGCACTGTGTAGATTACACAGTGCAATGCAATTTCACTTAAGATAGAAATACTATCTACACAGTGCAACACAATTTCTTGTATACGTTGCGTATACGTATGTACGTAAGTACTGCATGCACTGTAGGTATCGTACACCTTTCGCTAGACATTGATTGATGATTTGTTGCTCTAAAATAGCGGAAGAAGTGAAATGTTTCCGATGTGCAATATAAAGCAAATAATCACCTTTTGATTTCAGGCGATGGCTAACTGTCACTTCCTCTGCGATCTGAATGTATTCACTATCTTAGCGAACTACATCAAGATCGCCTCGGAAGTGATAGTTTGTCCCATCACCTTCACCAACGGTAATTACTTGCTTACTATCATTATAAGCTATTATCCTTATTATCATGTGTATTATCTATATATCTTGCCCATGTATCCATTTGCCCCCTTCTTCCATATTCTCACCTGATGCCTTTTTTCTCCTCTCTTCTTTGCGATCTCTCTTTACATCGGATCCCCCGGAAGGTTTCTTGTCAGCGTGCAGCAAGATGTCCGGTGCTCTTATGGCATCCTGCACAAGAAAACCAAACATGCAAACAGACTTTATATATTTTGTTCTCCTCCTTCTACCACTTTAAAAAATATATTGTTAGATGATAAGGTGTGGCAATCTCTCAAGCATTAAGCTTATATTGTCATAACTCTGTATGCTTGTGTATTATTTACAATTTCAAATGCATAATGATCGTAATCTAGTGTTTACTACATTTATGGTCATGATCGTACTATGTAAACTATGTAGTTATTGCGTATTAAGTTGCCCGGGCTGCACCATTTCCCAGGTTACTATAAACTCTTTAACTCATTTACACTGTGCAACCCAAAACACCCAAGGACCATGAATATTGTTTTGATATTGGTTGTATAAAATACATGTATAATGTGATTTCTTTTGTTTTGTTATAAAAATACAAATTGCCCTTTGGGGGAAAGATACAGAAAAAAAACACCTAAATATATATATAGAGTTTTCTTTACCTCTTTTGCTTTGACTTTCATGATGGGATCGAAGATCGCCTTGCAGTTGGCCATGAACTTGTGACTGCAGATGATTGTATCGCAGAAGACCTTGCCTTGGAGCTGATGGTTCCCTTTAAGGCAGTGATGCAGGATCTGTCCACAGTCCGAGGATGTGAAGGAACTGGGAAGGAGGGGCTGGAATAGAGAAGGAAAAGTAAAATTAGTCAAAAAAGGGGAGGGGGCAAATATAGCAGTGAAAGGTTCCATCAGATAAGCCATGGAAGTGCTTGCAGACCTTTAACACAATATTGATACATTGATTTTTTTTTTTTTAATTGATGTGGGTGGGAGAATAACTTTATATAACTATTTCGATTTAATAAAAAAGATCTCTTAAGAATATGTAATTACACATGCAAAATCAAAACATTTCTGTTTAAAGAGCTTCTTGAGATATGCAGGTATGATTTCTTCAAATACATATCAGGCCTAAAAAAAGATGTTGTATTGCTCTTTAGGTGCCAGCACCTGGGTCGGTCAGTCAATTTTCTTTTTTTTCTCCCTATTTGGGCTGATATTTTTCAGTTTTTAATGCTATAGACCGTAGATTTTTTGGTCCGTTGCAAAGGGCAATACAACAACTTTTTTTTTAAAGCCAAATACATGTATGACTATTTACAATGTGCAGTTAAATATGTATTTTTTTAAAGGGAGTGAGATGTTTTCAAGACCAAATACATCCACTGCAACGATTGCCAGTCTGCACACTACTGGCTAATAACACCATGTAAAAATACCATTCACAGCAAAAAAATCATGGAATGAAACAATTGCACAACCTACTGTTCTATGAGCCCTGAATATGATGATGATACTGTGATAATGTTAATGATGACAGAAAGCTGGTCTAAGGAGCATGACAAGGACATTTAAACCACAGATATTGAAATACAGAATAAACACAGATGCCAAATAATGGAACAACTAACAACAAAAAACCCAAAGAACTCTATAAATATGAAGGAGAGAATAGAGAAAATGACAGATTAATTCCAGTTAAAGGGATTAGGTATCTTTGCCTCAGATTCTAAACAAAATCCTGGATTTAGCTCATGCCGCGATCATAATTATAAACCTTTAGGTCAGTCAGGAATCCCATGACTTTTACGAGCCGTTCGCCTGTCTGATTATCAAGATATTGATGATTGGAAATCTAAATTTCAAAAACTATTTTCCCCAACCGTTTTTATAACACTACAGTCTTTTGGGAGAAATGAGTATGGTAAAACCGGTCACTCAAAGATTTTTTATTTTTTGATGCACATGATCATTTTGAAGCGCAATTGTTTTAGGGCCAAATCACAGACACTGATATCACGTAGGGCCATGCATCTCAGATTTAACATTGTTAAACGATGCCTTTAAAGACGGTACCCACCAGAACATCGATCCATGTACCAGAGGACAGTGCTTCCTCCACGCTAGCCTCTACTCTGTCTTGCAAAACCTTGCCGATGCAGCAAGACTCGAGGACCAGTAGCTTCTCAGACTTGAAGCGACGCTTGGCAAAGGACTTAGGGTCAGGGATACCCAGTCTTGACAAGGCATCATATTCTTAAGGATGGGGGAGAGAGAGAAGAGGAGAAGAAAATAAAAGTAGGATATTATGTAACATCTTCAAAGAGTCGTTGCCTATGGTCGGGAGAACCAGTACATCCTTGAACTTAAAAGAAAATCTTTGCAAGGTATTTAGAGCCTGGAATATCCGATCTAAAGCAATCAAAATCGATTAACCATGTCTAAAAGTAAGACTACCCCTTGCTAATAAGGCACCGAGGTTCATGCAAATTTGTGAGTAGTTTGATAATCATTTTCAACTTGCTTTTTATTGACTACAATCAATGAAATATACCGGTAAAAAAGTTCTGGGGCTTACCAAAATTATACATGGCCTTTAACGGGGAGTCCACCCTGCTATTATGTTGGTTTTCATAAACGATTAGTTGAAAGCACTTCATACCTTTCCTATTTTTATTCAGTTTTTGTTAAAACTTTCACTGACCTGTTTCTCTCATATTTCTGCTTTTATTAAAACGAACCTGATATCAGGATGGAGTTCCCCTTTAAGGGAGTTGATGCTGTTGAATGAAAAACAACTTCATAAGCACTTACCTAGATAACCATTCTGTGCATAGAAGGAGTCGATCCAAGCGTTCTGTGTCTTGGTAAAGATATCAGGAACGTAGGAAGCCTTCTCCTGTCGGCCACCCACGAGGGAGCCGTTCAAACGTTTATCCTTCTCTAGACCATCTAGGATACCTGTTGGCGTAATAAATCATTACAACATGTCGAGAAGTTAAAGTAAAATGGAGTTGGAGTGATTTAAAATCATTGATTATACAGGGAATAATCGTCATATAATATGGAGTTGTTGGACCACGATATTCAAGTTTAAGTTCAAGTTCAGTTTATTTCACATCCAATTAAAAACTTACAGCATTATAACATTCAAAATACAATTATACAAAATGCAATATATATAAAATATTTATAACAAAATCTTGCTGATAATGACATAATATTTATATAAAATGTAAGAGTAATCCGTGTTGTCGTAGCGTACAATTGAAACACTGTGCCACATGGAAGAATAGTTTTTGCAGTAGAGTTGGGCCTCCCTTGGAATGAACACTATCTTATCCTTCCCAATACTGCTGTTATATTTCATGTCATAAATACTGAAGAATGGTTAAAGAGATACCGGTACTTTAGAAGTAATGTAATAGTTTTTTTAAGGGTCACCAATCACTTTAAAAAACAACTATGGAATAAAATCTGAAAGTTACGCTGACAAATGGATGCAAATGCTGTTATTTCATGAATGCTGAATTTGTGTATAATTCTTTGCTCCTTTTTTGTTTAAAAGAGGATGAATATATTTTATAGTACTGGTATTTGAGATACAATGAAACCACCTGTATAGAAAGACCACATGCCTATAGAGATCATATTTTCTGTATCTGTTGAATATTCACTTCTCATTCAAACATGTACTAAGTGAACCTGTACATAAAGACCACCTGCTGGTAAAGACCACTTGAGCGGTCTTCCTATACAGGTTTCATGTGAAAGTAAAAGATACAAGGATTGTACTTACTATGAAATAACCTCTCTGGAATGTGGTAGTGGTTTAATATGTTGGCAACTGGAGTAGGCCTAAAAATAAACACACAAAAACAAACCAAATAAGTGTTTTAAAATATGCTTTCATAAGATCAGAAAACAGAGCATAACAAATTACAGCTGTCCATCATATCAGCACATACCAACAATAAAATAAGCCTTGGCCAATTATCAATTGTGAGTATCTTTTGATACTCTCAATATAGCTTTACACTGAATATTTGAGGGGAGGGGGAGGGGGTACAAATTGTAAAACAAAGAAGTAGGAGCAGCTTCCCTCGAAGTGTAGGTCTTTGTTTATCAACAAAGGCTTGGTTTAAAGATCACACCCGATTATCACAGGTATCCAGAAAATTAATTCCTTATCATGTAACTTTTAAGATTATGTTTTTCAGGTAGCAAGA
Source organism: Strongylocentrotus pallidus (assembly GCA_030265145.1). NCBI lineage: Eukaryota > Metazoa > Echinodermata > Echinoidea > Camarodonta > Strongylocentrotidae > Strongylocentrotus > Strongylocentrotus pallidus. The sequence goes on from JARBES010000126.1 coordinate 20,959,105, forward strand.
ATGATTTTAAGAGTTTTATTTGTCCGAAGGGGGGGGGGGGGATATAATCATAAAATAAAATAGAAAATGCATCTTACTTTGTAATTGCACTGAAGATCCCTCGTATCCTAGCCCTGTGTCTATCAACAAAGGCTTGAGTAAAGATCACACCTCTATCATACGCATCCATCTGGCCCTCTATGATTCGGCCCATCCGCCGCTCAATAGCCTGTGCAGCAAAGAAAACAATGCAAGGAATTATGAGACTTGCATTTATAAGTCTTTGATTGCAGAATATACTAAGATACGATGTCTGTTTTTGTTTTATGTTTATGTCCTCCCCACGATGATGCTCACGGCACTCTATGAGCAAAGAGTTAACACAACATGTGTTGCTTTCTTTAAAACTTTAGATTCGAACCCCAAATATCATTAAATCTGTTCAACAGGATATTACAGCGCATGCTTTCACAAGCAGTATTCTATTATAACCAAAGTCGAAACTTGAACCCTGGATCAAACATTCTACATTCAGTAACTCTAACACTACAACCAACCTGAAATCTCATTTCAACCCCAACTCTAGCCCCCTATTTCTGACAACTGCCTGCACATAGTTAACATGCTCAATTTCAATCTTATAACACCTAGATACAGAGAATAATTCTACATAACCATAACCCTATACCTAGCCTAAAATCTCATTTCAACCCTAACTCTAGCCCCCTGTATCTGACAAAGACCTGCAGATATTTTGACACACTAATTTTCACTTTTATAACATTTATACAGCGAACAAAATGTGAATACCGTAATGATTATTATTATTAATGATTAAATGATTATTAGACCATATGGATAGTAGACAAAATGGGCATTAGACAAACCAGAAAATAGACCGACTGAAAATGTTATTAAATGAGCAGTAGGAAAAATGGGCAGTATACTTATTGGAAATTAGACCAAATGAATATTAGCCTAAATGGTCATAAGACCGAATAATAAGTAGACTAAATGATTATGAGACCATGTGGATAGTAGACAGGCTGGGTGTAGACCATTATGGGAATAGACCAACTGAGTAGCAGACAAACTGATTGTAGACCAAACGGCAATAAACCGGACAGACTAACCTCGGTCAAGAAATCTGCAGGGACGTCATTGGCCTTGGTGAGCTCTGCGATGGACACTTGACCGGCTTCCTGGAGCTGGTCATTGATCTCTTCGGCCAGGTGGTCAAGGTAATCACTGAGAGGGAGGACAAGGGAATGCAAAAACCAGCATTATACAACACCTACTAAGATTCTTGCAACCTCATTGGTCAATTCTTCATCACATGACATGCGCTAAAAGTAATATTGAACAGCATAATTCGCCAGGCGTGCAATTCCGTTTGATCAATTCGCACCATTGCACGTTGACGTCACTAACGATCTACAAAGTATAATGTGAGGTAAGTGAAGTCACTGTGCAATGGTGCGAATTGATCAAACGGAATTGCACTCTGAAGTCACAATAAACATATGCGCATGGTTTACTGCCTGAGCTGCTTATCAATAGTGCGCGCTCACTACCCGGCTAGGCTCACTATCAATAATTTCCTCGGTGAAATTTTATAAAAAATCACTGAGATTTGGCCTAGGAAACTGTTTAAAAAAAAAAAATGTTTTAGCCAGAGGCGTTGTATAAAACAAATAGTCTTTATTCGCCTAATGGAACAAGATTTTGCATTCGGCAAATGATGAGACTCTCTATTCGACGCAGCTGCGCCTCATTGGATAGAGCGTCTCTTATCTTTCACCTTGTGCAAAATCTTGTACCATTGCACTCTTTCACTATTTGTATAATAATCAATACATAGCAGTTTAGAGTTTTGTCATTTTCTTTTCTTAATTAATCAGTTTTCCCTCCTCAAATTGACAACAATTCATCATATTTGCCACTCCTTCATAATAATGATGATGCATAAATAAATGAAAAAATGTGAATGAAAATGACAAAAATCAACAGGAAATTTCAAATTTGTACATGAAAATAGCAATTATACACTTCACTCTGTGCTGAATTTGAGAGACTTCTATGATATTTTCTGAAAACAATATTAAGTATTATTATTTAGGGTTCATAACACTGGTTCGAACTTTGAAGGTTGAAAAATAGGAATCATTTCTCCACCATAATGATGACTTAAACCATACGAAGATAAAGGACAACATAAATTCAAATGCAAGGAAACTGACTCAGTATTTACCATTGCAACTGATGAATACCTGGAAAATAAATGTCTTACTTGTCTATGAGTTGTCCAAGCACCAAGAACACATTACGATCATTCTTGACAACCTCATTCGCCTTGGCTTCAATGTAGCTGAAGTCGATGTTCAGTATCTGCGTATATAGAAGAAAACAAAATTGTTATCTAACGGAGCATTACAGTCAATCTATCTAACTGAGCATTACAGTCAATCCTGCTTTAGTGACCACCTGTATACAAAGACCACCTGTCTTTAAATACCACATTTTTGTTTCCTGGAATTTGGTTTCTCATTGAAACATGTACGTGAAGACAACCTGCCCATAAAGACAACTTTTCAGGTTCCCTTGAGCGGTCTTTTTATACAGGTTTCACTGTAGTATATGTACAGTATCCAACAGAAGTGACCCTTTTGAGAAAATGTTAAACATCCCAATGTAAATTGCACTACGGTACACCCTTTCCATGGAATAAATATACTGTACATCTAAATGTATATTCCAACTCTGCTTTAAAGCCCCTTTGCACTAGTTTGACATGGAGGAATTAGATCTCATCAAATCAGCTCTCAATTAACATAAGAAAAAGGGCATCATGGGGGATCAACGGGTACCGCTTTATAGGCATTGTTGGCTGTAAAGAGGGTGCAAGTAGCTATAAGTAGTGCAGTGGGGCTTTAAGGCTTGCATGTTTGATAAAACTAATTTGTACCCGGTGGTGATTCTTGACCATTTTCTTTAGCCTTTGATTCGATGTAGCTGAAGTCAATGTTCAATATCTCCATAAACAAAAATGTGAACTCTAATTTTGACTACTGGTATTGCTCTGTGGAGTCGGGCTAACTCGGACCAGGGGACAACTCGGCCCAGATGCAAAAACTGTCATTTTTTGCATATTTAGGTTTAGGGTTAGAGTTAGGGTAAAATGACAAAAAATGACCGTTTTTGCAGCTGGGCCGAGTTGTCCCCTGGTTCGAGTTAGCCCTGATCCATTTATTCATAAGAGATGAATGAAATAAGAGAGGATTTAGGAAATGACTGTTCCGTACCTAGGTCAAATTTTATGACATTAAATTGAAAGTTAATACTAACATGTAATGAAACTTTACTGCCTCGCAAAAGCCAAACATACTGGTAGATTTTCACTGTACATGCTACAGTGTGTTCATTTTAAAATAGACGTTGATCCATGTTTCATCAGCTCATACCACAACCACATAATGCTTGACTTCAAACAACAGGACATTAGGCCTTAACACATACATGTACATGTACATGTACATTATGTTAGGAATGTAAGTAGGAATTTGAAGGGGAGAGGAGAGAGGAAAAATTGTTTCAACAGGCATGAGAGTCCAGCATGCTCGGGGGGGGGGGGGGGGGGTTGGTGGTCATAATTTGAACATGTGCCTGCACGATGATAATGATAATGTAGTTTAAATTTAAAAAATGATTAAAAAAATGTAAGTTGTTGTCAGATGAGAAACTTTAGCCATACTTTGCCATTGTGAAATGTAAATGTTTTAAACCTGATGCAAGCCCGCCCCCCCCCCCCTACATCCTCAGTATGTAGTCAATCCTGTGGGTTCAATTCAATTAACGCCATTCAACAAATGATATTATGAATTCATCCAGACAAGGAAGATCTAAAGTACATACATACATGTAGCATTATGATAGGTTTACATTATGTTCCTGGCCACCCCGGCGATCACATTTCAGGCCACCATGGACAAAATGGGATAGACAACACAGGGGGATGGAATGGGCAAAATTGACAGTCTGTGATTGCCGTGGATGCTGGGCCAGATTTTTAAACTGTCAAGAAACCTAGCAGGCCGTAGTAAAACGGGTGCCAAAACAATATGTAAAAAAAAAAACTTGGCAAGACCAAACTCCTCTTGAATAAAAAAAATGGCAAAAATCCCACGGTGCACTACATTTCAGGCAAACGGGGCTGCTGTGGCTGCCAGGAACATAATGTTTTACTGCTGAACAAATTGAACACCATTTATTCAATGTGAAAATAAAAAAATAAAAAAAAGCTGGCAACAACAAATTAGAAAGAAAAAAAAAATCATTTTGTGTTGGTTGTGATGGATTCAATTACCACCATTCAACCACAAACATTATAAATTCAACCAAACAAGGAATTCGTAAAGAACATAAATGTAGCATTACATACATGTAGTACATTTCAATAAGTCAATTAAATGCGGTGATGATTAATATGGAATTAATGGCTTTAAAATAGATCTGTAGGTACCGGTACCTGTACCTGTACAATTTATTCAAAGAGAAAAGAGATTTTTCTCCATACCGTAGTTATTTCCCTCATTCATGCTGAGTATTACGGTAAACAAAAAAGATGGAAGATTTTATTCCTGGGCCTCTGGGCATTCATGACCATGAATAGATGAAAGACTTGATTATTACATGATATACGATTCACATAAAAGCAAACTATAAGTTGTAGCCTACATTGCACATCTATAATATGAAGGGCTTTGGCTATATGATGCATTGGAAATATATAAAACAAGGTCTGCATATTGATTCAAGTTATGAATGATTGTTCAAGGTCATATTCTTCTGCATTAAATAGCTACATGTATTCAAAGAAGCGAATTAACGAACAGTATCGCTTTAAATGTTCTCCATAAAAAACCTTTTGAAAGTACGATGACGATCTATACTTGTGTACATGATAGATACGTGCAGTGTGAATGCATGTCTGTTGCGTATTAACTGTTAATAGCAGATTGGAATTTTCCATTATCTCGTTTGTGTACATGTACATGCACCCCGGATCTGTGGTTACTCTTGTTATACCAGGGACAAAGATTCCCCACGCTCTCTTGAACAATTGCCAAAGTGTTTGCCCAGGAGGCGTTATTTTTTTCTGCGGCACAGATTGGGGTTAGGTGCGTGTTGAGCCTATGGGAAAGTTTAGGGTTAGGGT
>JARBES010000126.1:21269089-21279167 GCA_030265145.1 Strongylocentrotus pallidus
CAAGAAGTGCCTCAAAAAAGTAAAAATCTTTGAGTGACCGGTTTTACCATACTCGTTTTCCCCAATAGACTATAGTGGTATTTCAAAATTTGTAATTCCAATCATAAATATCTTGACAATCAGACAGGCGATCGGCTTGTAAAAGTCATGAAAGTAAGAGACAGTGAGAGAGGGAGGAAGAATAAAAAACATGTGTAAACAGAGGGATGAAAACTGGATTCATTCATTAGAAACAAGACAAAAGAAGTAAATACGGGTAACAAACTTACTAGGTTAGAGAAGAATATACCGGTAGTGAAAGAGGGGTATAAAGGGAAATATTATAGATATCAATGCCTGATGCAGTGAAAGTAATATTGAATGCACCTCTCATTCTTCATCTCATCAATCCCTTGATGTTTTCTTTCTTAATCCAGATGAGATCTCACTCCAGATGAAATGGTAGATTAACCGCGCCAATCCCGACCGTCGATCAGCCCAGAGTCATCATCCCCGAAAAGCCGAGATAAATTACATCTTCATTCCAGCAGCCCAGACACTCCATCCACCAACAACAACTTGGGTTAGATTCATCAATTTATTGGTCTAATCAAGCAAGCTCCCTCGCCTGTCTCCGTTGGGCATTATGCGGCGGGACGAGCTACGATGTCTCGCTATTTTCGGAGAGCGTTGATGAGATGGGTATCGAGCACGACGTCCCGGAATCAAAGGTAAGCATTTAGGCGAGTTTGCCCCTCGTCGGCTTTGAATGTGAAAAGCCGTCCCTGCAGCCGGGCCAAAAAATTGATGCTTGCCCATATGGTTCCTGAATGTATGTGTACCGATCATGAGCCAGAGGGGTGTTAAACCATATCATTTAACACCAAATTAGCACCTCTCTGCCTCTCAACAAACAAATCTATGATTGGCGTGTGTAATTTTTTAATTCACTTTATTTTCACATTTGAATAAACAGAACAAAATACTTCCCCCCAAAAGAAAATAACAAGTATAAAACACAAACAAATTCAAACATGGTTGGATTTGCAAAAGCCACAAGCCTATCAATAGCAAACTCCATTAGAAAAAAATGAGATTTTTGTATATGAAGAAGAAAAAACCCACAAAAGCACAAAAACAGCATTATAAGTATTTAAGAGGCACGCGAATTAGGGTATAGAGACTATTGATATGATTGTCATTTATAATCAGGGTATATTATGACCATTCTCTTATCCTAGCCAACTCTATCACATTAACAGCATTTATGTTGCACGCATAGCCACTTTTTAAAGGGTAATCCAACTTTTATAACAAGATGAATTACAATGTAGTTTAAAACAAAAACATATAGCATGACAGAAAAAAGTGAAATATTGAATAAATCAGACAAATCGTAAGAACTTTATGTGAATGTTTTGAAGTTGAGATTTCTAAACCTATGTGAAACTCAAAGTAGGAAATCGTTATTTTGACTGTGACATAATTTGGAACAACTTTCCAATTTGTTGTACCGGTACGTTGACAAATTATACCTGAATAATATTTTTTTTAACAAAGTTGGTGAAATGAATATAAATATAATCAATCCATGAGATACACTACTGTTGCGATGAGTTTGTGCAAACACTGCACTGTATACATGTATGTGAATATATATAGGTTTAGGGATGCAACATGAAACAATTTGATGGATTTCATTATAAAGATGTTGAGGCTTGTACATGTACTGACAGACAGGGTCTACACGTATAGGGTTCCATCAAGAGGAAAATGCTGCTGCATCGGCCCTTTCCCCTCTCTTCCTTCGATTTAAACACTAGGATATTAAACAAATGTTATCGAAACTTGAGGCGCAAAGAAAAAAGGAAGTAAGAAGAGACAAAATCCATTCATAAGCTCAGAGGCTTACAGCACTTGACCAGTTAGAATAAGATTTTGTAAACCGATATTCTCTCGAACAGGGGACCATTTGATGGATGTCAGAAGAGGATCAAATGGGGATGATCTTCTTCGGTACTTTGTAACAAGATGAATGGGAGCCTCTTACCCCCCTTTCACACTACTAGAATTTATCAAGAATCGTATAGCTGTATAATCATCAATATTGTAGTGTGAATGTCAAATGAAGTAATGTTGTATATCGACATGCATGTTTGAGCATCATTTTGTACGAGAACTTGATAAACAATCAGGGTTCCCGCTCTCGTCTGAACGTCGTACCGTATAACTGGGCGGGGCTTATCATGAGCATGCACTGTTGATTGGTCAGCTGGCATGTCATTTGACCTCTTTAAATGAAGTTTCTTTATATGATTTTGTTTTCTAGTCTGTACGCTCCTTTCGCTTTACGTGTTCCTTTATACAACATTTCTGTATACGAGTTTTGTATAAATGTCCTGTAGTTTGAACAGGATATCAGTGTGAGCAATGACCATGGTTTACTTGATGGGGTCATTTACATTCGAGGAAAATGGTATAAAGAAACATGAAGGAACTCTTATGATGATGGCAAGTGAAATAGAAAGGGGAGAACATGCACATTCAATCTCTCTCTCTCTCTCTCTCTCTCTCTGCCTCTCTCTCCCTCCCCCTCTCTCTCTCTCTCTCTCTGTCTCTCTCTTTCCCTTCTCTCCTTCCCTCCCCTCCTTCCCTCCCCTCCTTCCCTCCACTCCTTTCCTCCACTCCTTTCCCATCTCTCACCACAAGATTCAAGTTTGTTATAGAGGATCGATCTTGTTGCTGAGTTGTGGTTAGATTGAAAAGACGAGTTATAAGCAAACCCAACTGATAATGAAGTCCTTGGATTTGGATTGGCATGAAAAGTTCTGTTCAGTTTGATGGTAACTTTTGCATAATCAAGACATATTGTTTCATATAACAATTGGGGAAACATTCTGATATATTTCATCTTACTGTATGGGTTGTGCCTAGTCTTTAGAATTGTAAATATACAAAAAAAAAAAAAAAAACGTATTCACTCTACCTGTTTTATGCTTGGATTATAAAAGAGAGACATACATTATCTGATAAGAAAATATGAAAGGAATTACCAGTACTTTTTTTTTTTGTGTGTGTGTTTTTCCCTACTCAAAGTGAAAAAGCTTCCAAAATTATTTGGTAGTTGTTGTTATCCTGGGCCATTTCATCTTAAATCTCAAGAAGAATATAAAAGAAAAACATATTTCCTTAGTTTATATGCTCAATCAGCTGGTTGAATCCACTCCTCTTTAATCAGCAGAGCATACTCAAAGATAAGTTTGAAATATGTTCCAATGCCTTCAATTTATTGATCAGAAACAAATTAAAGATATTACATCAATGCCAAAGAAATATTACGTCCCCATCAATTGCTCAATTAGGAGGGATAATATTTGTGTACATCCTGTGCAACGATCTAATTTCAATTTCATGATGCTCCAATATTTGTTCTCTGTAGTGCCTGTGGCAGTTGATAGTTCATTCTCCTTGTCAGCTATTGAGTTTGTAAGAATTTATTTTATTTATTTATTCCATTCCATTCTAGCCTGAGGTATATTGTTCTTATTTATTGAGAATCCAAACAGAGTTTCAGCATTATGGAATAAGATTGGGGGATTTGCATCTGAAATGGTTTTGTAACGCACTCTTGCAGCTCAGTATAGTAAATGGATGTGCAGCATGGGTTCACAGTTAGTTTAAATTTTAAAGCTCAAGTTTAGTACTGGTAGGTTCTTATTGACACACAATCTGGCGATGATTGCTTTGCTAGGCAGTATCCTAAACCAGCAAAATTCCCAACTTCAGCCTTGGACCAAACACGATATCTAACACTAACCCAAACCCTAAACCTAACCCTAACCCTAAACTAATTCTATTATCATCTCTAACCCTAACCCTAACCCTAACCATAATCTTCCATCTTTGATAAAATATAGCCAGGGCCCCGTTTCACAAAACTTGTTATCAATTACAAAAGCTAAATTTCTATCACAAATTTGCTCCCAGCCAATCAAATGGCACGATTTCAGAAGATTATAACAGATATTGTTGATAACAAGTTTTATGAAACAGGGCCCTGAGCTGTTGTTGCTAGAGGAAATGTTAGGTCCCCTTCTCGCAAGGAGGGGAATTAGATTGAAACTAGTGGAATATTTTTTCAATTGTTCTACTTACATCAAGCAAAAGATTAATGTGTCAGATATTTAGAAGAATTATATTTGTTCTGACTATGATTTCCGATGAATTTTAGTGGAGATATCTTGATGGAATGCCAAATTGAGGGTGTGACCCACATGTATTTATACCCAAAGTTATCACGAAACAATATCACAGAGGTTTGTATTAATCTCAAACACATGATGTTAATTGTCCATTGGTTTTAGATAAGCTGGTGGCACAAGCGAATTTATCTCCTGCCCCAGAATGTAGATGATTTTTTTTAAAACCTTTATTTATTTAATATTCCACTAATTGAGAGACAGAATTTTTTTTATCTCACCAGGAAGAATTATAAAGACCACTTGAATGGAAGGTTAAGATATCTGGCAAAATATGTTTGTTTCATTTTTATATTTTAACATTTCTTTAAGACATGCATGTGACATTGCACTATCCACGGTACAACTAATAAAGTGAGTAGTACGTCCAATATAGATTTTTAGTGTACAGCCGGCATCTCTGAGTAGCTCCCTAAATTGGCGAGCAGTGGTACTTTATGACGCTGCCCACTTTTATCAACATTGCAAAGTGAAATACGATTATCCCAATTTCTACTCGTCATTACTTGATGCAGACAAATTCGTCTCCCATAATTCCCTCTTCCTGTCGGCTCCTCCGCATCTCCACGGTTACGAGGAACCCAGCATCCCTCGTTTAGATGGTCATAATTCCCCAAGATTGCCATCTTCTCTCAGAAAAACATCAAATTTATTAGAATTTGATGAAATTTGGCCCGTACTAGAAGTTAAGAATAATTCCCCATGACTGGTAGACTGTCACCAGTGTTCAGAATCTATTAGCTTCAGGGTTTGCTGTGTAATCGTCCAGTCTTTATCTCGATAAACTCGTCACCAGTCTGTATAAAGCATAAGTGCCCGGGAGGAAAAAGTGCCAGCCCGGGTCAGCGCACTTTAGTTTTTCCATCGTCATTTCAGTATGTGCAAAAAGAATCAGTTGTTTTATAGGCCAATCGTCTCACGACGCTAGGATGTGCCTGCGTATAGATGGCAAGTACATAACAGAAACCGCACGATATTACCCATCTCTTTCTCCGTCTCACATGTGTTTATTGCCGCTGGCGTTTTCCATGAAAGTGTAGAATTCCAGCAGAATTTATATTGAAAAAGAGGGACGCTTCAAATTCAACCTTGGAGTAAATATATAGATCTCCCATTGCATATATTGACATTTTATCTTCTTCGCATCATTCTTGAATAGTACGAAGTAAACGCTACGTGATGTCGGGAATATTCTGGTATATTTGAGCTCACTTATAGTTATAGAAGCATTGTTGCCAGCTACGTTTCTGTAATGCGATCTTAGAATTCCAATTGCATTCATCAGTTCACTATTACATCATTCCAACTTGAGCTTTGATATAAAATGAGGGTAGTAACTCGTAAAGCATATTATAAAAATTATTAAATAATATTTTGAATACAATAAGAGGTTTCATACTAAATTTATGGCGATGGCTGACATATTTAGAATATTGAGTGGTTAGTCGATATCTTGCATTGTTATCCCTGATAATAATTTGGCTTTATCAAAGATTTGAAGAAAAAAAATAGAGAGAAACTGTTCTGTGAAAGTTGTAGAAAAAGCTGGAAAATAATGATTATTTTGTCAAAGACAAAGACTTAGGGTGTAGGATTAATATGTTTGGGTAAGAATTTTCATATTAGTACTACTTTTAGTGTTGGGATTAGGTAGATGATGGATGGAAACCAGGAATTAATTTATTTCTTGAAACCGACTATGGATCGGCAATTGTCCCTGGTGCATACAGACATGTATGTGCCTTGGAATCACATTTACCATTACATGCAGGCACGGTGAATGCAGGGCTTACTGGTGTATGGATACTTGTATGGATGTTGTTTCTGAAGGCTATTGGGAGGAGGTGTGAGGTTATTGCATCCTCGTGTCATCATGCTGACCTTGCCATCCAATATATCTCTCTGCCCAAGATGATCTCAAATGTGATTAAGGCGCGTGACTGAGAAAACAGAGCGGAGGAGGGGGATACGCATGATATGCAGATGCGACCGGGCACATCCTCCTGTAATTTAAAGAGAAGGCCAACTTCTGGTAAAGTTGGAAATACAATTTGTGAGCTTTCTCATTTTTTTGGTGCATATTTCAGTGTGGAAGGATATATCATAGAAGAAAATTAATGTCTCCTGAAAATTGATTGTTTTTCAGAAGCCCTCATGATTGAAACGTGACAAGTAATAGCTGATTCAGAAGTGTTTGGGCCAAACTTTCATGTTGCATGCGTGTGTAGTCCCATGAATTGATTTTTGTGTATTGGACATTTGACTTTTACCAATCATCAATCATCAATGATCCCAAAACCTCACAGTATATACACCAAATCTTTTGTGCTACAAAATTACACCTTTTTGATCACTTCCAGACAGTTTCTTCACAATTGGATGACCAGAATTCAATACAATAGGGTGCCCAGCAATCCACTAAATTTTTAAAGCTAGCAGTACCAGCCATAATTATTGCATTATAAAATAAACCTGTCTACAAGTTTAGAAAGTTTGATAATATAGTACATGCAAAAAAGCATGCGTGGCAACAAGATTTGATCCAAAGTTTTACTTTACCTTTACCTTTACCCGAGATTCTGGAAGAATGCTGTGTTCTCAGCAGTCGGGCTTCCAGTTCAATTTCATTTTCTTCCTTCTCGTAGTTGGGTCTTCTTGGTAAGTTTGTCTGGCTCAGTTACTCTGACGTTGATGGTTGGTTGATAATTGTTTTACCTAACTGCTAAGAAACCATGTATATGCTTGTAAGCAAGCAACCAGGGGACCCAAAGCTTTAAGTCCTCTCCGAGTGACTTGGTAATGAGGATTAATGCCTGACCAAAAGGCACAAGTGCATTGGCTTGGTTTAGAACCCGGGACCTCCTGGTTATGAGACCACTGCTCTACTACTGAGCTATCACGCCTCCTCTGTTAATTCTGCCACATAGGACTCAAAAGAAGGAGAATTAATACTCACAAATTATTTTTCACCATAACCATAACTCAACCATCTCTTTAAGAATAATGTAGTGCGATGGGGAGTGGAGTGGAACAGGAAATATGATGAAGATATCATACACGCTATGTATGCAACATTATTATATCGAGACATGCTTGGGTCCATTATGGTCATGGAATAAATTCAATGAGTGATTATTATTATTGGAAATGGATCATGTGGGCCTCTACATGATCTACATTTTCAGTTTGTGTTGGTGCAACGGCACAATCTGACAATGGAATTGATTTAGGTAAGTGTGATACAGTCACAGAAGCGGCAGAGATTCATTTTGATGGATAGTGTTGATATTGTGATGATAATATTTTGGTTAGGGAATTGGAAAGTAGAAGTAGTTAAAAAAAAAAAGATTGGAGGGAAGGAAATTTATTTCCATATAGAAATCTTAATTGATTTTTCATTTATTTGATTAAAATAAAATGTAGAAAAAAGGAATTTGGAGATTTGTGAAGAAGATAATATGTTAGTTGATAGGGTTAGGAAATAGCATAGCATCAATTTAGAAAGTGAGTGGGCTCTTGTGTTGGGGAGGGGGGGGGGGTGCACCAGTCTTATGACATGGATGAAACGTGAGAGTACGATGCCTTTGAGTTTGGGAGGGTGTACTTTGTAGAAGGGGGTCAGGGTAAGGGAGGAGGAATAATCTATTTGTGTTGCTTTCTCCCTTTCCTTTCATTCTCTCACTCTTTTCCTTTGCTTTTCTTTAGTTTTAATTGTTTGATGATTAGTGCAGGGGGATTATCATCTTTACATCTTGCCTTCTCTCTCTCCTTTCATTCTCTCACCCTTTTTTTTTGCTTTTCTTGAATTTTATTTGATGATGAGGGGAGGGGGGCTCTTGTCCATAACCCCTTTTCCCCTCATCTGTACTGTAGAACTCTGTAGACCACCGGCTCACAGGTTAACACACACATCCTGCAATATGCTCCAAACCTCAATGATTTCCATGTGATAGTAAATGAGACACACAAGCATCATGTTCATGGTTAAAACAGACAAAAACATCGCAGAATGAAGCAATATGTTCTACCACCATGTCATGTTGATTATTTACATTCCTTTCTTCACAAGCAAGCAAAGTCTATAAATACAATGTCTTCATGGTGTACCTGCAAACTGGTCAGCCACAATGCATGCATTCAGCATTTATAAGCCCATGCATGACAGATTGTTTTCACCAGACGGTGAAAACAGAACGTGTTCCGATATGAATCACACGGAGGGACAAGCGTTAAACCGAACAACATAACTCCGCTCAAGAAAAGGTGTTCTATATCGGAGGTGAGAGTTCGCATCATTAAGGAATCCCCTTCCAATTATCTCCACAACCGAGCGTCTGTTCACCATGTCTGCGCTGCGATCTCCGCGATCTCGACGCTCTCGTCATCGACACCATCTCGCCTCACGGATAATCATATCTGACACCTTTATTCAGGTGTGTGATGGAGTCGGCTGGGGTGCTGGTCTGTCGTTCGGCAACGGTGCTGTGAGACCATGCTGTGAAACCTGCAGTGCTGCTCTCAATATACGCTGACATATTATGATGCTTTTTCATAAACCCATTTAACGATGGGGTTGAGTGTTATATTATTAGGATGTAAATTGATGTTATTGGACTTACACGAGCAATGCAGACATAGTTGCAACTTGATGTTGGTGCTTGAAGGCTTTAATATGATTGTGTTTGTGAAAACATTCAGGGAATTTTAGAAACTGTCACATTGTATGTCTGCATGCTACCTAAAATGGTAACATGGAATTATTTGAGGATGTTGCTCAGGTTAAATCGCCATAGTTACATATCATATTGTAGTAAATGAATAATACATTACGATAAGCATCATGAATGCCAGATTGTTTCCTCCTTTATTGGCCTGGCATCGATCTTGCAATTATTACATTATTTCTATGAGAGATAATTTTGTGATAATTTCAGCAATATCAGTTAGTAATTACAACTTAGAGAATTAATTATATGTACATATTTAACTCATTTCTTCACATAAAAACACCATAAATAGAAGGAAGAATAACCAGGATATGTTCTGTTCATCTTCTTCCAGGTACATGTTTTTAAAATTAGTTGATGATTTGATTACCATATGAGTTGAGTGAAAATAAAGCTATTGCTCTATAAATAATTAACTAATTCATATCAAATTATTATAGAAAAAAAAAGTTTCCATCTTTTCCTCTCTCTCCCCCACTACCTCTCTCTCCCTCTTGCTCTCTCTCCCTCTCTCTCCCTCTCTCTGCCTCTCTCCCTCTCTCTGCCTCTCTTGCTCTCTCTCTCTCCCTCTCTCTCTCCCTCTCTCTCTCTCTGCCTTTACCTTTATGTTCCTCTCCATTCTCCTTTTTTTCTCTTTCTTACTCTTTCTTACATTATCTCTGATTCTCCGTCATTTTCTCTGTGATAATAATGTTATTTTTCGTATCATTCCCCCTCTCTATCTGTGTTTCACTATGTCCCTCTCTCTCTCTCGCTCCCTCCCTCACTGTGGCTCTGTGTATCTTTCTCTATCATCACATATGTATGGAGTGTATATCTAATCAGGGAGTCAAATAAACATGTAAAGTATTGCTGAGAAAAGAAAATGATATGATGAAGATGGACAGAGTGAAAGTCAATACCGAAGCATCTCCATAAACATACAACAAGGAAGTTATTGTGCATTACCCTTCTGTCGTTCAAGATGTCTGCAGAGAGCCAGAAGGGCATTATAACATTTAAAGGTAAAGACGAGTATTGGAAACGCCCCCTCTCAAAAAAATGAAATGGAAGCTCTTATTACCAATCATGTGAAAGAATATATTTTGACTAATACGTGATGATACAAATTTT
>JARBES010000126.1:21705892-21719116 GCA_030265145.1 Strongylocentrotus pallidus
TATTAATTCGGTCTTTGCAGATTCAAATAACATCCCTAACAAAATTAATCATGCCACACATATCAAATATCGAATATTTAATATCAACGAACATTAAGTGCGCGCGTGTGTATGTGTGTGACTTTGCTTCTGCAAAAAGCATAATGCAATGCATTTCATTTGAAACATTCAATTCATTCTCTCACTCCGCTAATCCCAACATTATACATGCTGTAGGCATCACTTTGGCGCAAGTCGATTTTTGCACTCTCGCAAAGAATGCCTCATGTTTATCCAAGCGTGAACACATACCACACAAAAATTATACCAAATGATTTGGGATAAAACCCCATAAGATATATAATAATTTACTGTTCGTAGATTTTTTTTTTTTAATAATTTGCAGTTTTCTAGGTGTAAACTTTTTTTTGACTCACACGGTATATAATTATTCAGATATTAAAGTCGGAAAAATATCAACACTGTACTCAGTTATGTTTTTCTTTATCAAACTGAATTATTATCGATCCATTCCGATGATTCATTTCTGTGTGATGCCTTATCTATAGGCTTTTTTCCAAGGTTCAATTATTAGGTATCATCTATAAGTTTACCGATCTTGATCACTTGGAAGAAACAACGCTAATCTCGGTTGTGTTTTTCCCAATGTTTTATATGTATATACATGTATAACTTTACATTAATTTATGTTAAAATAAGAAATACACTTTCAATAGCTAGAATTATTATAACAAAACTAAGTATCACGCGTTATTTAAGAGTTTCTTTGATTACATACTCGGAAAAATACCAAGAACACTGTACTCGGTTTTATTGATGTTTTTTATTGCTGTTGTGATAGTATAGGAAATAATCACGGACCTATCCATGATTGTCAGAAAAAAGACCTAAATGAAACTGAAGGTCCTATTATTCTCTGTTTATGGGTGTTAAAATGTAAATAACTTGTATTGAAAAATAAAGAGAAATTGAATGAGACCAGTGATTTTGCGAAACTTGTCAATTGTAATACGAGGGCTTTATCAAGGGTGTGGCCAAAAGGGAAATGTGGAAGGTTAGTGAGTGTTGCGTATGAATATAGTGAGTGTGCGCGTGGGTGTGCGTGTGTGTATAAATACATACGCAAATTCTCTCGACTTTGTCGGTTGTTATATTGACCTATTTCTTTTTCTTCTTTTTCAGGATACTTTCTCTTATTCTATTAATTCCACTATCGCTCCCGTTTACGTTTCATCCATGATGGCTAAAATTGGCATCACACTCGAGAATAACTTATGTTTTTAATTTATTTTCATTTATACTTCGAAAATTACGATTGCCTAACTTCAGTTTAGAGTAAATACCAAACCACTGTGAAAGACTGCTACCATCACTACTGCCATATTGTATAAAGAACAACATATTGTCCTTCTCCACAGTTTATATATAACGTGAACGAATATGCAAATGCAATAGATTATTTCCTATATTCACTGAAACGTTGGACATAATTACAAGGAACAGGCGTTTCATAGATATGTATGATGTTGTTGCAAGTTATGGCCCATGCAAATGATGGGAATAATTACCGAACAAATTCAAAACCTCACCGCCTCACTGAATTCAGTGTGGCAAGAACCAGAAGCTCACTAGCTCAAAGGAATAAAACAAGAATGGCTTTCTAACTCTTCGAAATAAACCGTACTTGAAAAGGCAAGCCTAACTGGCCCACTCTCTTCATTGCCCAAGAGATACATAGAAAAAAGAGAAAATCCATTAATGATATTGATATTAGTGATACTGAGTTCTTGTTAGCGCATTTCACATATTAACCCATTTCTTATATGCCCATACTAAGAGCTTTGGATTATTAACCCAACTCTATCCCATTGATAAGGAGATGAATCATTTAAAGGGCCCATGACATCGAAATACATCGAAATACATCACCAGGAAAAAAAAGGCAAAGATGATGTATTGTACATATGTATGGAAGCATGCAATTCTATTATGAACGTGTGCTAAGCTGGGGGGAAATTACATACTATTGTCTATTCTAGAATATTAGTTTATCTGACATGTCTGACATAGCAACCTATATGTTGCTATTGTTTGTGGTATTGTAACATGTGGTCAATTTTGGCAAAGTTACATGCTACTTTCACAGTTGGCTCATTGATGACTGACAGATGATGTCACAATGGGAATGGGAGGTTTTTGGGGTGAAGCTTAGCAAGTTTGAAAAACAAATATTTCAAAAATCTATGAAACAAATTCAGAAGTTTACATATCAAAATATGAGATGTATGCAGGACTGCACACCAACAGGAATACACTTGTATTTCGATGTCATGGGCCCTTTAAGGACTTATTTCATATACTTTAGGCATACATGTAGCCACTTACTTCACCTGGGTCGAGTGCCGCAAATGTACCTTAATGTCCTGTCCTGCTTTAGGGATTCGAAACAAGTATGTTGCGATCCACCAGACCAAAACCTTTTACATGTTGTGGTCTAATATACCAAATGTCATACAAAACATTAAGACGTCACAGTTTATTAAAACAGCAAATAACATTTGAAAACAGTCATAACTCGAGCACCATCTATTTCTCAAATAATTGTTTTAAAAAAATAATGTTTTTGTCAGCATTGCTACATGCCAAGTGTTTCATATTCATTCCCTCCTCCTAAAAACAATTCATCTGAAACCGGATCGCCAGGTTTGTAGGAAACTGAACATGTGTTGTCTGGCTCCAAGTATACGCCGGGTTCCTGGTACACTGGCTCGCCTAAACTATCCGCGTACGGTCCGTCTGGCATGGCGATACTCTGGGCTTCTTTGCGCTGCACGCTCAAGCTCTGGTAACCGTTGCCGTCGTTCCGGCGTTCGTTTAGCGTCATGTAGGGAGGGGCGTTCACGGTTTGATCGTTGCCTGGAGGTGTTTCGAGCTTGCCAGAAACGTTGTAAGATAATCTCGACCTGGAATTATATAAATTAATTGCATTATTTACATTTATGAGAATACTTGTTGTAAAAAAGTTCAGTTTATATCTAATCATGCAAAGGGTGTAAAAAAAACCTGATACTCCAGACATTTCTTATCTGGGAATAACACTTTGACGAATTATTTTCACTTGAATACCCATTGTCATCATGCTATCGAAGATGACATATACATTTTGTATAGATAAAAAAAGGAGGAAATAATTGAATCAGACCTTCTACCGGTTAAATGAGGGTGCTAATCAAAGCGTTAAGTTCCACAAACTTGATATCAATTAATGTTGGTAGAGTATCAATTTTCTTTTAATTTAATTTATATTTTAAAATGTCGTATTGAAGGTTTACATACGAATTTTAAACAATAAAGAGTATCCACTGTTTTAAGGGGTGTAAATAGTCCTATTGATTCTTCCGAAGAAACTTGAGTCTCAGCCTTAATTCGAACGTGAATACATAATAAACTTTACTAATATCGTGGAGCTTTATATTCGTCATCACGATTAACACCATCATCATTATTATCATCAATAATTTGTGTTTAATTTAGCATTACTGCTTGCACTTGATGAAAACAATCATTCCAGATAGCAACCTAATACAAACAATAGTTCAATTTAAACAATCGTACGATTCTTACTCGAAGTGGTCTTAAATGTAATTATGTGTGTGGGGGCGGGGGGGTATTCATGAACATTTTTAAACGATATAAAAACTTCTTTCATTCCACTCAAGACTACCATTATTTGGGCAACCGTTATCTTATTCGAGTAGCCAGGCTGTTTCTGTAATTTTCTCTAATGTACTAGCATCAAAAGACGAACTTACAATCATGAAAATTAAAAGCATAAAATCGATTATATCGCAAAACTAGTACGCAAGTCTATATCCTGGCTGGAAAC
Source organism: Strongylocentrotus pallidus (assembly GCA_030265145.1). Taxonomy (NCBI): domain Eukaryota; kingdom Metazoa; phylum Echinodermata; class Echinoidea; order Camarodonta; family Strongylocentrotidae; genus Strongylocentrotus; species Strongylocentrotus pallidus. Next base: position 21,709,779 of record JARBES010000126.1, read on the forward strand.
GTCAACCCTTGGCAAAATTGTACCGGTAAGCCTACTGTGTATTTTTTTTTTTTTTTGTTAATACTTACCGCAATCTGCGGTTCCAGATGAGACAGCCCAATATTAAAACGATGCAAAAGAATAATAGCGCCCCCAAGATGTATACAATTATCATCATCATTCCATCTGCAAATTGAAAGGTAAAGTAAAAGTTTCGTTTGGGACGTTAGGCAAATCGTTCATTAATAATACGACCGAAAACACAATTAAAAAAGAAAGTAATGGAGTAGGGTTTATTATGTAATCAAGGTACCACTTGGAAACATATTTCCGTTAACATTATACTCCAATTGCATGATTAACCATAATGATAATAATGAGACTAATGATGAAATTATATTAAGTTGTAATAATGAAACAATATTTCTAATAATTATAATAATAATAATAACAATACAATAATGATAATGATAAAATGGATTTATACAGCGCTTAAGACAAAGGTTTGTCTCCAAGCGCTTGATAGATGTTATGACCCCGGTCAGCAGATCTATTTACACACTATGTGCACCATCTCCACTCCTTGGGGAGTATTCCTACATGTACAATAAGGTCACCGTGAGGGCATGGCAGTTACTAACACAAAGTAATTTCGTCATCCTACAAGGTCCCTATTTCTCTCCTAGATATGGAGTCGCAAATGTAGTTTAAAGAATTGCCAAATGACAATAGTGCCGTTTCTGAGATTTAATCCACGACCTTTGCATTTCAAGCCAAACCACTCGACTAAGACATTCTGTACAAATTACATGAAATACAATCGTTTTGTATGCCCATGGTAGCCTCATCCTTCATCAATAGTATTCGTTAAGTTTTTATCGACATCCTTAACAAGATCAGACGCTCAAGCCTTCAAAGAATCTCTTCCTTCCGGCTACCCATTTAAATCGTCTTGGTTGATAGTAGCAAATGTAGATTAATGACTTGCTCACGTATATTGGTGCCGAAGCAGAGATGCTAGTCCGGTTATGTATCCCCTGTACCACGACACCTTCACATGAATAACCCTGACAGAAATTACATCTCTATTCACAAACCTGACAGACTGCCTTTGAATCCTTCGGAAATCTTGGTAGGTGCCACTTCAGTTGATGATGTTGAGCTTGGAGACATCATGGTTGTATTCCTACCAGGACTGGTTCCCTCTAGATGAGTGGGTGTTCTTGCCGACGATGGTCGGGTAGTTGGCATGGTAACAGTCGTTGGAGTGGCTGTATGGATGGATGGTAATCAACATCATCAGCATCATCATTTTGATCGCGCACATATTCATTTTAGAGGACGATGAAGACAGCTACATGTACAAAGTACTATTTATTTACCTGGTTCTAGCCGACTTTCCAGAAGTCCCTAACAGTCATGCAATGAATTACATTTTACCAGGTCACCCATTACTACACTTGGGCCCCGTCTTAAAAAGAGTTGCGATTGATCCAAGTCAATTGCAAATATACTCAATACTATATTTTGTACATTATCGTCATAAGCATTATCATCACAATCATCATTGTCGTTGTCATCTGAGCTAGAGTCGCTGTCCCAAAGACACACAATCACTATCCTTCATGGTAATTACCTGTTAAATGTACAGCCATTTTTGCAATTCCTCCGCAGGTTTCTAAGTTATTCCCCGCACATGTGTGTCTGCATTCTGCGTCGCTAAAGTGACCGTACTGTATATAATCTGAGTCAGCATCCCCACAGTAGCATTCAGAACCCAGCTCAAGTCCCGCGTATTCAAAATCGCGTAGTCTACAGAAGGTAATACAGTCGCTGATCGTCATCGCCGTCGAATCGACGTACGATGTCCCCGTGAGTAATCGTGACAGCGGGTTATCTGCATAACAGCCAAGATAAGATGGTCCTGCAGGATAAAATACAATTCGTTTGTAATCACTGATCTGGTGAAATGCTGATAAACCAAGGTGAAATACTTGAACTGTTGATGAAATCATCTCTAAGCTTTCGATTTAGAGATATTGCCTAAAATAATTTCCAAAAGTCTAAACTGGAGTGGATTTTATGTGAGATTTTGTTTTTAATTTAGAAGTTCGTGACTAAAACCATGTAAAGTGAGCTTTACTTACGTGACAGTTGTAAGCAACACCGTAGTCAGTCCAAGACACTCTATATATCAGATTTAAACGGCACGATGCGGCTGATTACGGATTATAATATAAATATGGTAGTGTAATTTGCACTTAAGCATTATGCTTTTGAAACTTGATGAAATGTGACACTCTCTGATTATGTACTCAAAGATCTCCCTTTACATGCCATAATTTTCAAAGAGTACTGATAGTTTGTATGGCGATGTGGCTTTATTAGTTCTACGACACAAAATATATGCTCTTGCTGGGCAGTATAGCGAAAATGTGACCGGGCATAGTTTGCGCGTATAATGCTAGGACGCAATGGTTGCGATCGATGTTTACAATGGATACGGAATGCTCTTAGTCCGGTAGATTTCGTTTGTCTCTTCAAATAAATACACTTTGACAGGCAAATTTGTTAAAATCCCTCTTTTGGGGAATTGACAAAAGGGGATGCGAGATAAAAACGAATATTTACTGCTTATTTAGGTCACGGTTAAAACTATAGACTATCAAATGAACTATAGACTTTATTATGCCCATCGATAGAAAAAATCTGGAAAAACTGGTAGATTTTTTCTTATCATATATTATTGGTCCAGGGTGACACCTTTAACATATATAACAACATTAAGGTGCATGGCTAAAGGGAAAGTAGAGAAATAAAAAAGGCGATTTACTCAGAAGTACCCAAAGTGGAGTTAACTCCTTTTGGAATGAAACTCTTCATTTGTAAAATGATACCCACAATATATTGCCCTCGTCTCCGACCAAACCAATGTTGTTATTATTGGGCAACTGAGGCTCACATTGCCACCATAGCCAGTCGATAGCACATAACTATTTTAAATCAATAACTTAGTTGTTTTTTTGCTCACCTTGACACACTACTCCTGCTCCGTTTGAGCTGCCACGGCAAGTCTGTGATAACATCTGACAATCGTCTAAATTGTTTTCCTCTTTTGAAAGAAAAGAAAGAAAGAAGTTATTTAAAAATGAGATTCATTACCATAATGTTTGTTCCTGTATAGAGCAAATTGGAGAGAAGCTTAAAAAATACGTTACAGTGTTCCCAATTTGTGTTTCACTGTTGAAAACCTTAAACATTGATAACTTTCCCTTTTTCGGATTTTGCTCAACTTTCACTTATGTGTTCCTCTCATTTTGCTGCTTTGACGAAAACCAATTTATTATTAGGGTTGACTTCCACTTTAAGGATATGGTTGCAAACGGGTTAACGATTAGGGTTAGATTTGAGTTTGATATCGTCTTTGGCTCAGGGCTTCAAATTAAGGGTTGGGTTAGCGAAGGATACTGAACACGGAGAAGTTTTCCCCCGAGCATGTGTCGTACAGCCCAATGTTTATAACAAGTGGCCAAAGTGAACTGGAGGAAGGGAGGAAAGGAGAAGGAGGTGAATGTGGGCAAGTGCGGACCGTGTAGGTGTTGTGTTAAGTGTGTGGGGGTGATTAAGAGTCTTGCTTTTGAGGATGGATGTGTGGGTGTGGGTATGTGTATGTGGGGATTAAGAGTGTGGCTTGTGTGGATGGATGTGTGGGTGGATGTGTTGGTGTGGGTATGTGGGGTATTAAAAGTGTGGCTTTTGTGGATGGATGTGTGGGTGGATGTGTGGGTGTGGGTAAGTGGGGGAGATTAAAATATGGCTTGTGGGGATGGATGTGTGGATAAATGTGTGGATGGATGTGTGGGTGTGGGTATGGGTATGTGGGGGTTTAAGAGTGTGGCTTGTGGGGATGGATGTGTGGATAAAGGTGTGGGTGGATGTGTGGTATGGGTGTGTGGGGATTAATAGTGTGGCTTGTGGGGATGGATATGTAATTTTAATACCAAGGTATAGAAAATGAAAGAAAACAGGAATTTACGCAATAATCAATAATATGACATGAATAGCAAGATATCGAAATGTTCTAGCACTTTCGGGGCAAAAATGGGAAGGGGGCTTATTTTCCTTCTGTGTAATAGAGCTATGCCCTTTGTTTATTTTTTTTAAAGAGCAAGGTCTAGAAGTGCCCCCCCCCCCCTTCACCCACCACTACATCAGCGTAAAACATCTAAATAGTATGACCACGGTCATTGTGACTATTGACTACTTTGAGTCACGACAAGGGAAGAGAGTTGTCAAGAAATGTTCCTTACTTCCTTTACAATTTATAATCTTCTTGTAGATGGGGGCTGTCCCTGAGCCAAACTCGGACCATGAAAGTTCCATTTGAGCCCCGGTGAAACCGAGCTGTCGACACGTCACTATGACGTCATTCATGTTCCACGAGCTCCCGCAAATTGTGTTCCATCCAATGCCCTCAACGTTGACCTCGATTCGGCCGCTAGTCGGGGAATCCCCATCTCGTAGCCTAACATCTGTGATCATGTAAGAAACACAAGGTCAAAGAAAAGATACATGATTAAACCTAATGGTTAAACAAAATGAGATGTGTTAGTAACCATTTTCAATTCATGTTAAAAATTAGCCGAACTGACGGCCGGGTCTATCAAATTAAGTATTAAGAATTAAATGCATAGTACCCAGAAAGTCAGTATAACGGCAAATGACCCGGAGTGCTGTACAAGAAATGTTAAAATCACATTATCTAAATTTCCTGCTATTTTTTCTTTTTTTGCCCATTACAAAATTAGATCGGCATCCCTGTGTAATATGATTTTACGAGCACTCAATCATCCAACAAAAACAAGTTATCAATACTGAAACAAATTAAAACATAAACAATAATTCTTGCAATGTTTTGCTTCAGTTTAGCTCCTCTCTGGCGAGTGTTGTGCTGATACCTGTCCCTTGGTTTAGAGGTGGAAACAATATATACAATATATTATTGGCGTACTTGGTCTCTTTCACGCCAAAAACGAGCAAAAATGAATGTAATTTACCCTCTCTGAACACCATGCATAGCACAAGTGTTTATATTGCTAAGCTATCCACATCTATACTATACGTCAGTGTCACTATGATATGTCTACATAAACACCGTAGCCACAGTGTGTCGCACGGCATTACTATGTGTGAACACAGTATGTCTAATTTATTTGACACTTTGAATATGTTTCTATAAACAAAAAAGGGAAAACGTGTTTCGTATGCCGTTTAAAATCCTCTCGTTTCCTCGTCCCAGGATTTTCTAGAAGTTAATATTAATCTGGCGAGAAACTATAGCTAGCAATCAAACTTGGGTCATAATGTTCGTGACGTCTACACGAAATGACGTCGCAAAAATCACCCCTCGATTTTACTCGACGGATGCCCCTTTTTAAGCCCTCCACTTCAAAGGTTTCGAATGCTATTACTCCTCTCGTAGGCAATGCAATATCAAGAAGTTTGTATTGTTGTATTCAATGAATAACAAGCTCTCCGTAGATAAATAATGTGTCTACTTCATTTTTGGCCTTGGATGGGGTGTTTAAGCTTCCGTAATATACTGACACTTGGCACTCCGGAAACTACTGGTCAAGCTCAATCGGGTTTTAAACCTGGACTAAGGTTAGTATGCTTATGAATACTAGCATGTGTTCTTTCCGGGTAGATTGGAAGCGTTTCAGGGTATTCTTGATTATCCGCACTAATAACAATTGTAACATTTCATTATGCATACTACAACACGTACATCATTATGGGAGAGACCATGAAAAATAATCTCGTTTCCGTATTTGCGATTATTTGGCGGAAACCGGAACCGATTAGAGGTTGCTATTCTCCCATGTACAAAGAGTATATTAATTGATTAAGAGTTCGGTTGCACGTTGCTATGTGATTGTTGGTTGTTTACCTGTAATCCTGCACTGAAATTAAAGGGAAAGATCAGGTTTTAACCGACCAATGAATGTTTCTAGGGATATCATGTAACAATTGTGAAGGGAAAAGGTGATATGAATTATCAGAGACCCGTACGGAACTACACTCAGAACGTTTTTATAAAACTAGTCATGAATCTGAAATTAAATAATTGTCAATATCACAGAGCTTTTAGTAGCATGATGATTCACATGACTGTCTGAATATGTCTCTCAAACTTTGTTCAAACGACACGTTCTTGTCCATTTTTATTCTTAACCATATACAGTAGGACCAAAGACCTATAAGTCACCTTTATATATTCAGAATTATTATACTTCTTCCTTTTAATTCGTGATTTTCACCGTTCAAAAAGATAGACGACATAATTTCTTATTCAAATATTTCAAGACAAAAATAGCCTATATTTAAGCAATCTTACCAAATCACCGAAAATCGTTTATAAAGCTGGCTAGTATTCATCATATTTCAGAGTTGTATCCGGCCAATGAAAAAGCAAACTATATCAATCAATTTGGTTGTAAATTCCACGACAATTGTTAACGTTTTATCGTTCTGTAATAACAAAAGTAAATCATAAAAACACATAGACATACGATTTATACATATTATATTAACAATAAATTGATAAGTGATTTGTCTAGTGTCTACACACCATAACGAACTTCATGGCACTCCTTGCATCTACTAGCCCAACCTACCATCCCAGTATAGCTTCCTGAGTGAGCTGCTACATAGATTACTCCATCAAACATTAAGTTTCAACATGAAGGTGATGTTAATGTTTTATAAATTTTAGTAGTTCTTACCAAGAATTGTCGCACTTGAGCAAATCCATGAGATGGCAAACATCACCGCCTTTATACCTGATAGATCCATGTTCATTAATGTTCTATTTCAACTGCAAGGATAGCTTCAGCCTGTTCAACTTATATATTCCTTATATATCTGCTTGGTAGTGAGTGCATCTGATGAAAGCGAATCGAAACCAACTATATTTGTTCTTACAGACAAGATGAAAGTGAAACCCTGAGAGTTAAGACGAAAGTTAAGTTTAATGGTATGCATGCAAAATAACGGAGTAGTCCCACACATGCATGGAAATGCATAAAATGTTCACAATAGACGCACGTTCAAGGTCCGGTGAATTTGTTATTGTCTCCGACGTATAGAAACTACACCATTGTGACGTATAGTTGACGCGTGTATGAATATAATGATCAACTAGTACAAAAAACAATGACCCACCGGATACCAGTTCATGTGTGAATCGAACTTATCGAAGGGAATATAGGTAGAACGACCATTGAGTTCTAACTGCGATCACATTTCACCGAAAAACTAGCGTCTTATAGACTTAATATTCCTCTTCAAAATTATCCTCTTGTCGACTTTAAACGCGAAATAGACTTTGCATTTGTGCTCCCAGCATTTCGTATCGTATCACACTGGTCGCCGAAATAAACCTGTATTCCTCATAATCCCTGGTGACTTCGCGATCCGCCTCAACGACGCAGGAAATCTGGACGTTTGGTAAGGAAGTATCTGCTGGTCATTGAGGTCCTGATAACTTTCAGAATTATAATATCGTACCGTTTATCATCCGTGTTAATCACATTCTGCGTAGAACTTGGAAGAGGGAATATATGCCTATATACCGATACGGTGTTCATATAGTAACCTGCGGTAGCGCTATATAAGCGAATACATACAATACCACCACAATACATGGAACTCCTTCAGCGGCCCTGGCCTACTGCTTCCGAACAATAACATATCCATATACACCGAGCAGGGTTGCCTCCTGTTGAGTGAAAAAGGTAAAGCTCGGGTATTTGTTCACTTTCCACCTATTGTGGTGATTCGCCCACATGTACAAACAGAACGGCGACAGAGTATACCGAGCAAGACATGAAAGGAGTGGAGCTTGTTTGAACTCTTGCGTCTGACAATTAAAATGCCGGGTTCATAATACATCACCGCACGGATGAATGACGTTGAACCCAATGAATGGATATGGCCTTTAAATGCTCAATCCATGACCGTTTCTAATTATGTCTACTCGTTCATATACACCCTATTCTCTTTCACTTCCTTTGTTTAAATCTTATAGTTTTGCAGACATTATCTGCTTGTTCTCATGTACATATTTTTGCAATTCATTTTAGAAGTCTCTTGACAACAAAATACGGGATGAGCACTGGTGTAGATCGCATTTCAAAATATATAGATGTGTACTACTTGAATCGGTTGTTGGGCATACTTATTTCAAAAACGAAACTATGCTATCAATTGGTATATGCGGCAGTCAAGAACTGACTGCCAGTTGCTCCATAGATTTTATCTAGGGGCCAATTCCTCTGCGGCCCCAGAGAGCGAGAGAGAGAGAGAGAGAGAGAAAGAGAGAGAGGGAGCAGGGGAACGATAGGACTAGTGACGGAAAGACAGAGATAGATAGATATAGGGAAAGAGAGGGAGAGGGAGAGAGAGAGAGAGAGGAAGGAACTGAGAGAAAAGGGTCTCGAAGTTCCCAGCCCCAGCTCTGGAGACCTTTCCGCAGGAAATAATTACTGGGACAGAATTGCTCCCTATCCCTCAACAATATCCCTTAAAAATACACACATCCACAACACACATACTCACACTTATGGGGTTCCCGACTGCCATCTAATATAATAATATTAATTTTGCGCTCTTATATTTTGACTGTACTATATAGCGCTTGATACATCAACGATGTCTCTAAGCGCTTTACAGATATATTATAACCCCGGTCATCGGATTCAATTCTTGCCCGCACACACTGTGTGCACACTCTCCACTCCCTGGGGAGCATTCCAACTATTTAAACGTTACTTGACGCTCAAAAACTGTTTGACCAACAATGACGGTCGCATCCTACCGGGTACATCTGTGAAAAAACATCAGTATAATCAGGGATATGTGAGCTGCTCTTCCTACGGGCCCTGTAATCATTATTATAACTCCAGCATCCCCAGGTATCCATTACACCCGGATCGAGAGGTACAGAAATATGGGCAAAATAATATCTTGTCCTTGAAGATGTACGCATCGAGCGAGGTTCGAACCCAGGACATCTCGAATGAGGGTCAACGAGCCTTCACCAATGTTCCATGTCAAAACAAGATGAGCACATATCAACCCTTGTATTGTGCTATTGTAGTGGTTGTTATTTAATACCTGACTGCTAAAAAAAGCATAAATGCTTGTAAGTAAGCAACCAGAGGACCGACGGCTTAAGGTCCTCTCTGAGAGACCTGGTAATGAGGATTAATGCCTTACCATAGGGTACTAGGCCTTGGTTTCGAACCCGGGTCACCGGATTACGAGATCACTGCTCTCCCGACTGAGCTAAAATGGCG
>JARBES010000126.1:21943022-21953490 GCA_030265145.1 Strongylocentrotus pallidus
ATATTTGGTAAATTATTATATTTATCTGGACCAAATAGATATCCTGAACGTGTCGCGTAGTCCCATATACATCTTTCTGTGTACAGTGCTCGTAACTTTACCAAGACTGGGCAAAATTTCTTATCATGTTGATGATTCCAGAACCTTGCAGTACACACCAATACTTATATGCCAGATGAAAAACCTCTTCTTATCGATTCCACAACGTTTCTTTCACAATGCAATCGCATGACCAGAACTGGTCTCTACCTTTAAGAGTAAGACCCTAATCCTACATGTAGAACTGAAGGATATTTCATCAACTCTTATCGGTGGCAGTCACCAACTCGAACCACTGCCTAAGGGCATCACTTAATGTCTCTGGTAGAGCGCTGATGTTTCGTAGGATGATATAGAAGGGGAAGGGGAAATGTTCCATGTAGGACTGGATCTCCGGCATCGCTCCTGCCTGCTTGAAGATCGGGACGCGGATATCCAAGATGGAGTCCTAAAGACGATGAACGAAGTCAAGAGAAAGAGATGTGATCCTTGTACAATTCGGTGTAGTATAGCAAGAAAATATTAAGCGTTGATAATAATCTGGATTTATAAGGTGCTTAACCACTTGACTGCTATTGGCTTAAAACGCGTTCATACCCCCTGTGCTACAGCATTTTTGTACTGTACAAAAACCTGACAAAACTGTACACTGTACACAAAAAAGCCGGATTTTTTTTTGAAGAGCGCCATCTACTGTTCAAGACCTGTGTTACATCATTGCAGTGCTACGGTCTTGACAGTGCAATGCCCTAAGCACGTACATGTACGTGGTACGCACAGGCATGCGAGAGCGAGAACACGTACATGTATGTGGTTAACAGTCAAGTGGTTAATAAAATACCATCCTTTAGCACTTTAGAGATATTATTACCCCTGTCATTTGATTCATTTATCCACAATGTGCACCATCTCCAATCCCTGGGGAGTATTCCTACCATATGGCCACCATGAGGGCATAAGACAATTACTAACACAAAGGCTTTCGTCATCCTACCAGGTCACCATTTCTCTCCTGGGTATAGAGTGGCAAATATAGATTAATGCCTTGCCAAAGGACAATTAGTGTCAGGGATTGAACCCACAACCTTTGCAATTTGAGTGAAGTTCTTTAACCACTCTACTACAACACCTCCATATGAACTAAATATATGTACATATACATGGAAAAGTTCAAGCTAGTTTGTCCCATTTATAGACATTACAAACCATATCTTTTAGTAGTTCTGATTATTGTAAATACCGGATTGGAGTTAAATCACACACAAAATGTGAAGTAAAATGATTGATTTGATGTCACTTCGGTAGAAATAAATTCCTTGAATGGCTGAGCTCCTTTTCTTGGTAGCTCGACTCGAGGGAAAAGGAAGGCAATGACAAGAGAGAGAGAGAGAGAGCAAGAGAGAGAGAGAGAGAGAATAATTAAGCATCATCATCATCATACCTTGTTTTCTGGGTTGTCGATGACCACAAACATGAGGAAGATGTTGGCATCCCTGGCAGCTCTCACGGCGTTCTTCACCGTCTCCATCCCCTCCAGGAAGAGCCCCCTCCCATCCGACACGATCACCAGCAGCTGAGAGGTCTCAGGGTGACCCGCCGAAGCGCCCCCTAGTGACCGCATAGAGCGAGCTGTCAGCATGGACGCTGAGGCATATTTCAAGAGCTACATAAACGAGAGAAGTTTAATAGTTTAATAATAGTTGATTGTCTTTCAAATTGGTTGCTGCAAAACTGTGGAAACAGCTACCTACTGCTGTGCAAAAGGCCTCATCTGTTGACCAGTTCAAGAAATTACTCAAGTCACATCTGTTCTGCTAGAATTACTTTATTACCAGCCTACATATACTTTACTGATCTCCGAGAAGTGACTGACTTTTGTTTTAAAGTGGCCCAAACATTATGGAGCGTGTGTGCAGCGGTTCGTAACCGCAAGAAAAAGGCATCATATCAAATATTTTTTGGATTGGATTAGATAATAGAAATCAGCAAGATTGTTTTTCCCTCCCCCGAGTGAAAAATTCACTGTCAAATACCAATACTCTAAAATATCAAATACCAATTTATTACTGCACAAATTTGCCATAATTCAGCTCTTTTCCCCTGTTAATTACAACAACAAATACAACTTTGTATGACATAGAAAGAACACAAATGAGCTCATGGAATGGTTGGGTCTGGAAGAACTTGGGGTGGAAGTGGTAAAGAGAAGAGGATTGAGATGGATGGGTCATGTGTTGGGAAGGGAAGGTGATGAACCTGTGAAAAGAGCGTGGGATTTAGAAGTGGATGGCAAGATATGGGGAAGAAAGAAAGAAGTAAGGTTGGTCTAAATGTGGAGAAATCTTAAGGCAAGAAGAAGTGAAGGGAAGGAGACTCATCATGGCACAAAAGTCAGTAACGTAACACCTCGTAAGAGTGAAAATGCTGACTTTAATAAATGATGATGATGATGATGATGATGATGATGATGATGATGATGATGATTCCACAGATCAACTCAAAACACACCTGTCAATGTATCTCTTTACCTAAACTTTCAATGTAATTTCCTGTAGATTATCTGTTGAGTTAACTATTACATAAATTGCATAATCATCGTTGTTGCACCTTGATCAAAACTTTTGGGAAGTTTGTGTCAAGAATTCATTTATCATATATTATACATTATTTATGTCAGTCAAGTGGACTGGAAAGTGTAAAAATCAGGTTAGATCTATTTAATAATCTTTTATTTCCACAGCATCCAAGGAGAAAATTTGGTGAATTTACCTGAGCGATTTTTGTCTTCTTCTGGGAGAATGTGAACTGTCTGAGAATACTTGATCCTGATTGGTCAGAAAACTGATCATGGAACGGATGCAGGAGCTTCACCGACTCACCAAAACTGAATTAAAGAAGGTTACATAATACAAATAGTAATATCGCATTAATGAGAGAAGACTCCAATATTCTTTATCATTATCTATACAAGGCTTCCAGTGGTACAATAGCTCAGTACCCGGAAGACTAATCCATATTGTTTTCGTATTGCTCAGTCATCTGGGGAACTTCAACTATCGATATCGATATCACACAAAGACAAAACCATATTCACAGAGGTAAGTCAAATTTTATTATTTTGCTAGTCAAACTTACATAGATAATAATAATAATATTGTATGGCTTTGCTTTTGTGTGATACAAAAATATATTGCGCTTGCTAAGACGATATCAGTCTCGTCATATATTGTCATAGCTTGAGCAATGTATTCTTGTATCACACTCAAAGCCATCCAATATAAATATTTGGAATTCACAATTCCTATCTGCTTTTAAGCAGTATCAAGTTACTTTTTGAAATAAGAACAGTAAGTATTTAAATGAAATGAGATGATTGAAAGTACCTGCAGACTGCTAGCTGTCCTGCTTCCAACCATGTGAGGGCATTGCTGATTACAGCCAGAGACTCAAAGGCGAGCTAGTGGGTACAAGACAGGTCAATGGAAACAAGGATTTGAATAGGTAGAAACATTAAGCAGTATATATACTTCAGTAATCGTATTGATATTATTTTATTACCATCATTATTATCGCTTTCATCATCATTATCATGACCATCATTTTCACCATCAACGTCATCATTATTATTACAATCATCATCATCACCACCACCAGTTATCGTTATTGCCAATGTCATCATCCTCATCTTCATCATCATCATCATTATCATCATTATCAATATCAATATCAATATCACCATCACCACCTTTCATCATCATTGCTTTGTCCTCATCATCATCATCATCACCACCACCTTTCATCATCGTCATTGCTTTGTCGTCATCATAATCATCATCATCATCATCATCATCATTATCAATATCAATATCATCATCATCACCACCACCTTTCATCATCGTCATTGCCTTGTCATCTTCATCATCATCATCATCAACATCTAACCATCACGTTTCATCATCATCATCATCATCATCATCATCATCATCATCACCACCATCAACACCACCACCACCTGCACCACCACCACCACTTACCCTCTTGGATCTATTATCATTCATGCTGGAGGAATCATCCACAGCAAGCATGATCTGATACTGTCTCTTGCTTGGCTTTGTTCTCCTCAACCAGATCTTGTCCTTGCGGAACCCGCTAGCGATGTACGGTATCACCTTCCTCATGTTCAGACGCTTCCCGGTCCTGAAATCTCCCCTAGGAAGAGTAATCAGAAAATCCAAGGTTCAAAGAACTACCCCGAAACTCCCAAGTCTTTTCTAACACTTAGGTTGCTTCATTCGCCTCTCTGAATGGTCACTAATATGCCACACAAAAGAGTAGAGGGAAAGGTTGCTTTGTGCAGCGCTATAATAATTTACAAAGTTACCCATTTCTGTTCCTTACCAACACTAACTATTGATACCGTTACAAATTAAACTTCTACTGGAAACGGTTAAATAATCTTGAAGCCTTTGGTATATCTATCCCATGAAAATTGCAATGTGGCACAGAAGGGTTATTTGTGTTGCATTTAATGAGTAAATTTGTTCACTTCCAAATTTGCCTTGTGGATGTTCGGATTCATATGGTTGGTTTTACTTTTTTTTCATTTCGAATTCTGTTGGATTGTTCGTTAATAATAATACTTATGATAGTATGGCTTGTTTACTCAAGGTAGTCTCATCAGTATTCAAACTGTTTTCCCTAAAGGCCCTGCAATCATATCATTACCCGGCTTTAGCCGAGCTACCATGAAAGGGTGCTCAAGCATTCAAGGAATTTCTTCCTACCAGGTACCCATTTACCTCACCTGGGTGGAGTGAGGCAAATGTAGATTAATACCTTGCCAAAAGACATTAGTTGATGATGTTACCTGAGTTTGGATGCCTGTGTGGGTTCTAGGACCAGTCTGAGTTGCTCACATAGATCCCTAGCAAGGGATGAGGTCACAGACTCACAGGACTGCCACATCTTCTCTGCCTCATCATCCTAGAGAGTTATCAGAGAACATAAAAGTGTGTCAACAAAGTAATATTTCTAATGATAGACATTATATTGGTTGTCTATCAAGAAATCAGATTCCTGCAAGATGAACGTTAGAGGTACATGTATGTACATGTAATTTCAATGGCAATAGCAGCCTTCTTGTAAGTAGCCTACAAATACAGTATGTTATTTCCATTGGATGTGTCGATCATTCATCGGATGCGTTAATCATCCACAAACATTGGCGGATAGGGAAAAATGTTCATCTTATAAATGTCACATGGTTAGGCAATGACATACTTTTTGTTTACATCTTTGTAACAGCATATCTCAAAACTTTCTACAATAAAAATGAGTACCAAATGAATTGCCCATGCTACATCAGGCGGCCTGTCTACATTGATGCTGTAAAACCCATCTATGTACAAGTAGGAACATGTATTTGAGGTTCTTGTAATCTTACAACTAACAAACCATTCAGGTTATAATGATGTTGAATGTCTCCAATAACATATCGAGGGGTCAGTGAAACAAAGCTGTAACTTCATTTTGGCCATTTTGAGGAAAAAGTGGTTTTCTGTGTAACTGAGCACTTAGACCTTAAGTCAATGTTTCACTAGCCATTGACTTCAATGAGATGTTGAGTGGAGTTAAGTCTTTGTGTTTCATGGAAAGCCAACATTTTTCTGAACATTTTGATATCAAATACTCATTTTAGCAAAATATGGAGTTACGTCTTTGTGTCACTGAACCCTCAATATATACCACAAACCCAAGCCGACAACTGGCTTTCATACATGTACCAGAACACAGCACTTTCCCCCTTACCTCTCCATCTCCATGGCGACTCATCAATGCCAACTGTTCCTCCATCTCCCTCCGTAGCTTCTCCACCTCCTCCGGCTCCATCACCATGCCGACGGCCCCGCCCCCCAGTCCCAGGTGCTCCATGACGGTGTGGATGGTAGACTCGGTCAGCTTCTCTAACCCCGCCTCCGTTTCCATGGCGTCAACATCTTCTTCTGCATCGTCGTCGTCCGGAGGGGTGTGGTCCTCTTCCTTGGTGTCCGTCTTGGAGTCTGTGAGCTGGGCTTCGAGTTTGGAGCTGTCAGAGGTTGCAGCGAGGGTATGGGACGGGAGCTCGTCGCCGATTGCGGGGTCCTTGAGTGAAAGGCGAGAGATGGCATATTTAGTATCTACTGCCATTTGGCAAATTTACAGGATTTCCTTTAGAACGTATGAAACATCATGTGCAAACCAATTTATTTTAACTGAATGAACTAGCCTGCTCCTTTTCTTTATCACATGATCCACATGAAATAATATATAATGAAATCCATTTATAACAATACCAGCAAAACGTTAACATTTTCTGCAGATGATTACAAGGATTTGAGTACATGGTGTAACCGCAAACCTCGCTAAAATCTATCCTCACCATGGTAGCCTTCAAAGATTACAATGTTAGATAAATTCTGATTAACTTCCTGCAAAATATTTTTCTCTCATATGAAACAAGGTGAACAACAACTCTTTCTTCATGGATGCATACAAATCATGACTTCATTCGTATTGATCGACATGTAGATACGTGTACATACGACTGACTACAAGTGACCATCTTCTTCTTTAACAATGATGGTGGACACTCAAATTATCAATTGCAAACAAATTTGATAACTGATCAATAACAATAACAGGGGTGATAGTAAGCACTAAAAAAAAAAATAGGTTTTTTGATTTCCCCTCAACCACGCGCCCCTTAAGTAAAAAAAAAAGAAGAGGATTCGCGGGGAAAAAATGGCATCTAACAACATTCCCCCCTTTCGAGTAAGAAAATTGGGAAAAACATAGGGCAGAATAGGGAAGAATAGAGAAAATAAGTCTCTTATCTTCTTTTCTTTCCTATCCTCTCTATTACATATCTGTCTTTCTATACCATTACCATGGAATCGATAAACAACACTGCATCAATCACAACCTCTCTCAACTGATGTCTGGCTACAAGAAATTGTTTAACTTCACAATCAAAGTAGCCACTGGAAAATACATGTCAATGCTTTCCACTTGTACAAGGTAACGTTCACAAGTATATCCGTTAGTAGCAACACTCTATCTCCTCATGATGCATCTTCCAGCATCCTCCTCCTCCACGGTCTTCGCAACATCCTTCCCGAAGATGGTAAACACGATGATGATGTCACAAAGACTCCCATCGCATTGGGGAAGTGTGACAAGCAAATTTGCATAGATGACGGTTGGAGCTGAGTCTGGGAATATAGATTGACACTTTCATGTTCAAGCTTTATTGACACAGTCACTGAGTAAACCTCCTCCTTCTTTACTCAAGAAGATTCCCAATACAGCCAAAATATTAGAATTTTAAACAATTCACACAATATTACTGCTGTTTTGTAGTTTTCCATGCATTTCTATAGATGTTATTGTATATTTGTTTCAATGTAATTCCAATGTAATATTTCTAGTGAAAGTAATGAAAAAGAAACTGGGAGAGAATGATGGATCGATACAGAGAGAGAGAGAGAGCAGGTACAATGGGAGGAGGAGAGGTTGAGAACAGATTTCAGAAGTTCTTAACCAAATAGCTCTTTGAAGAGCAAATTCGAAACAAAAAATAACTACCGTAATAAATTAAAAAAAAAATCAATTGATTGGGTGTGCCATAAAGAGAAAACATAGCACTTTGAACTTGCGTTTACCCCCATCAGAAAATACAGGTGTATTTCTTCTTTACAATGTAATATATCACAGTGATACTCTTGATGAGATTGAGCCATACTAAACCATTGCTTGTCAATTCTCAACATGGCTAATTGCAATCGTGTGGGATGCAAGTACTATGGTAATTGGATCTTTCCATCAGTAATACAAGAAAACAACTGCGAATTACTGATCAATAGTGTTGACCTATCTTTCCAAGCAATAAGCTTGCAAACATCCATCAACAAAATTAATAGTGGACCAAACCATAACAGTATGAAATGACATTGACTGTCATTCACCTTGTATTAAACCCTTCTCTAATCCTCCCATCAACCCATACAAGACAGATAATCATATAAACATCTAACAGCTAGGTCAATGACATTCTTACAAATTCTTCCGCAAAGTTCAAATTATAAATCTGCTTTAAACTACCACAACAAAAGATCACAGTAAACAATAAAGGACAACAAATTGATAATGAAAGGAAGACAAAATAACCTCAAAATGGCAGCTGTATTCCATGCACTAATGAATATCATCTGTAGGTATTTATCTTTTCAGTAGAAGAGCTCTACAGATTTTGGCTTTATATCTCCAGCAATGCTTTCATGGGACTGCATATTTTTTGCCATGAATTGAAATTACAGGCTGAAAACCACAGAAATTGGTTCTTCATTTTCTTCCACGCTGTCATATCTCCACCTGGTGTCGTGTGTGCCTATGCTATATGCGAGTCCTTTCAAGGTTTTTGGTCAAATGAACAAATAATGTTTGGTTGGATGAGCTTGTCCAGTTTGTACAGGAATGTAATTAGATTGATGAGAACGCTTGACTACACGCTTTATGATGTGTGGGACCGAACGCCTTGTCAAAACACTTTAATATGCAGGGGACAGTTCTTACATTATTAAACTGGTCTGAACTTGTGATGACACACATGCTTACAATAAAAATATTTATTTTTACCTTTATGCCTTTATTGATTTCTTCACTTGTCCTTTCTTTGAGTATGAATCTTAAATTGTTTTGCTTTATATTTTAAAAACAGACTTTATTTTAGTACAGATTAG
Organism: Strongylocentrotus pallidus; assembly: GCA_030265145.1. Classification (NCBI taxonomy): domain Eukaryota; kingdom Metazoa; phylum Echinodermata; class Echinoidea; order Camarodonta; family Strongylocentrotidae; genus Strongylocentrotus; species Strongylocentrotus pallidus. Next base: position 21,951,839 of record JARBES010000126.1, read on the forward strand.
TTGACATATTGAGGGGGCAGCAATGGATCTACGATTGTCAAAAAGTGGAGGGAGGGAGGGAGGGAGCCAAAACTCCTTGGAAACAAAAATGGCCCCAATCCTTGGAAACAATAGCACAGATATCAATTGACATTTTATTTTATGGGGCGACATTTTTTCCAATTTGGATATGCAGGGGAACGAGGCATCATATCAGAAAGAATGAAAGAAAAAATTACAATAAGCATGAAATATGCAAAGATTGAAAAAGATAGGGGTTTGGGGGCCTATCAAATTACAAATATTACAGTCACTTCCATGATGAATTGCTCATAATTTGACATTATTTCAAACACTCTCAAAACCCCACAAATTCCATACAGACCCATGCTTACATATCAAGACACGGTTGTCAGACAATTATGTTGGCGATAAAAAATTCTCTAATCCTCAAAGTCTGAATTTAGAATTGTGGAAGAATCCATCACAAAAGGTATTTTTGTGATTTTCTTCACTTTACAGTCTGGATGGTGCAGACAGCAAAGATCAATGAATACTAACATTATTTTTTTTCTAAAAATAATTTTGGTTCATCCTGCGGCACTCTATGGAGTTAACCACAACCGATAATGTAATTCATGGACGTTCACTGAAGCAGAAATGGCCAGAGGTGAAGAGGGAACAGAATGACAAGAAAGAACGTTTTGATGATGGGCACTGATAATGGGGATTACAAAATCTATTCAACTATTCAAATTGTTATCATTATTGAGCAGCTGTCACCACACAGACATAATAGAAATGATGTGAAAAGATGCTCTTCTCTGCTTTATCTGTGTGATGGTGATAAAATGAATTTAAGAGGACAATTCTCTATTATTAAAAGGAACATTAAATACTAAAGTTGCTGACGAGGTTATATTTTCAAGAGTATTATTCCTTGTTATTTAAAAAAAAAACTGTTTCTCTTTCCTTCTATTAGCCCGTTTACAGAATGTACTTTGACTTAACTTCCCCTTCTTGTTCCTTTCTTGTTTATGACATATTACTGTCCTAGACCTCTGTAAAAAATAGTCAAAGGCTAATAAATTGATGAATATAAAAATAATATGAATATATCGATATCATATAAAATGTTATTTTAATTAACATTATGGATGATCCTACATGTATAATTCTGACCTGTCCTTTCAATACATCTGAGAAGAAGATCTCTTTCAAAATAAACAATGTTACTGAAATCAAAGATATTCCGCACCATCTTTCCTTACTTCATATCACCCTCCATCTTCCACTTTCTTGATTAGATTGTCATGATAGATACTCGGCTCAACTTCATCAAGAAACAAAAATCTCTTAATCTCTACAGAGCGTAGCTAGGTATCATATGTTGAGAATCAAAAGGGCAGTAAGCCATAAACTTGTATACAGTTAAAGCCCTTCTGGTTCCGAAGAGATGACATCTTCTGTCGATAGCCAAAAGGGCATTGAAATTTTCGGTTATAGATTAATGGAATGATATGCTGTAATGTCTGACAGTTTATAGTTAAGAAAATGATGTTTGCCAATTAGAGGTACAAAGTTTAGAAGATTGGAATGAATAGGAAGATGAGTTAAGAATGTTTATAGGAGAGAGGCGAAAAAAGATAGAAAGGTTACAAATGGAAAAAGGG
>JARBES010000126.1:21953590-21964012 GCA_030265145.1 Strongylocentrotus pallidus
TATTACCCCTGTCATTTGATTCATTTATCCACAATGTGCACCATCTCCAATCCCTGGGGAGTATTCCTACCATATGGTTACTGTGAGAGGGCATATGACGACTATTAACATAAAGGCTTTTGTTATCCTACCAGGTCCCCATTTCTCTCCTAGGTGTAAAGTGGCAAATATAGATTAATGCCTTGCCAAAGGACAATTAGTACTGTGTCAGGCATCGAACCCACAACCTTTGCATTTCAAGTGAAGTTCTTCAATTACTCGACTACAAGACCTCTATATGTACCAAATATATGTACATATATGCGCATGGGCAAGTTCAAGTAAGTTTGTCCCATATATCGACATAACAAACCACACTTTCAATTTCAGTATTTCTGATTATTTTGTTACATGAATAGCCGCATTGGAGTCTTATGATAGATTTGATGTCAGTTCAGTATGAAGAAATTCCTTGAATGGTTGAGCTCCTTTTGTTGGTGGACTGACTAAAGCCGGGGAAATAATATGATTGCAGAACCGAAAGAAGAACAGTAATAATACTGATGAAGCTACCCTGGGTAAACGTTGTTGTTCATTTTTTTTTGGTGTATTTCCGTGTACTTGTAGTTTTTCTTCTCCATTGCGCCTCAAACACAGTTGGCGCATTACAAATACTCTATTTCTAATTCCAATCATAAAGATCTTGATAATCAGACAGGTGATCGGCTTGTAAAAGTCATGGGATTCCTGACTGACCTAAAGCTTTAGAATTATGATTGCAGCATGAGCTAAATCCACGATTTCTTTTTTAATCGGAGGCAAACATACCCAATCCCTTTAATCATCATCATCATCATACCTTGTTTTCTGGGTTGTCGATGACCACAAACATGAGGAAGATGTTGGCGTCCCTGGCAGCTCTCACAGCGTTCTTCACCGTCTCCATCCCCTCCAAGAAGAGCCCTCTTCCATCAGACACGATCACCAGCAGCTGAGAGGTCTCAGGGTGACCCGCCGAAGCGCCCCCTAGTGGCCGCATGGAGCGAGCTGTCAGCATTGACGCTGAGGCATATTTCAAGAGCTACAGATAAAGAGAGATGTTTAGAAGAAATCAACAAGATTGTTTTTCCCCAAAGTGAAATTTTACTGTCAAATACCAATACTCTAAAAAATAAAATACAAATTTATTACTGCACAAAATTGCCATAATTCAGCTCTTTTTCCCTCTTAATTACAGTAACATTTACAACTTTGTATGGCATTTTTCTATTTCATTTTGGATAGAAAGAACAGAAATGAGCTCATGGAATGGTTGGGTCTGGAAGAACCTGTAGTGAAAGTTGTAAAGAGAATAGGATTGAGATGGATGGGTCATGCATTAAGAAGGGAGGGCGATGAAGCTGTGAAAAGTGGATGGCAAGCTATAGTGAAGAAAGAAAGCAGCGAGGTTGGTCTAAATAAGGAGAATTCTTGAGACAAGAAGAAGTGAAAGGAAGGAGTCTCATCATAGCACATAAGTCAGTACTGTAACCCCTCGTAAGAGTGAAAATGCTGACTTTAATAAACGATGATGATGATAATTTAGATTCCACAGATCAATTCAGAACACACCTGAGAATGTATCTCTTTACCTAAACTTTAAATGTAATTTCCTGTAGATTATCTGTTAAATTAACTATTACATTAAATTGCATATTCGTTGTTGTTGCACCTTGATCAAAAGTTTTGAATAATTTTGTGTCATAAATTCATATATCATATAGTATACATTATTTATGTCAGTCAAATGGACTGGAAAGTTTGAACATTGGGTTAGATCTATTTAATAATATTTTATTTCCACAGCATCCAAGGAGGATAGTTGGTGAAAAAGGAAAATTACCTGAGCGATCTTTGTCTTCTTCTGGGAAAATGTGAATTGTCTGAGAATACTTGATCCTGATTGGTCAGAAAACTGATCATGGAACGGATGCAGGAGCTTCACTGACTCACCAAAACTGAATCAAAGAAGATACACAGGACAACATAAATGAGAAAATATGAAAAGTACATAAGTTAGATAAAGTTACATAATACAAATAGTAATATTGCATGAATGAGAGAAGACTCCAATATTCTTTGATATTTTGCGCTTACAATTCCTATCTGCTATTAAAGGGATCGGGTAACTTTGTCTCAGATTTTGAAACAAAATCATTGATTTAGCTCATGCTGCAATGATAATTATAACCTTTAGATCAGTCAGGAACCCAATGACTTTAACACGCCGATCGCCTGTCTGATTATCAAGATATTTATGATTGAAAATCGAAATATCAAATTCGTTTTTCTAAAGGTTTTCATAACACTAGTCTATTGGGGAAAATGAGTATGGTAAAACCGGTCACTCAAAGATTTTTAATTTTTTGAGGCACTTCATGATCATTTTGAAGCGAATTTTTTTTAGGGCTTCTATATCAAACCATATCACAGACACTAGTAACACGTAGGGCCATTAATCTTAGATTTAACATTGTCAAACGATGCCTTTAAGCAGTATCGTATTATTATTTGAAATAAGAACAGTAAGTATTTAAATGAAATAAGATAATCAAAAGTACCTGCAGACTGCTAGCTGTCCTGCTTCCAACCATGTGAGGGCATTGCTGATTACAGCGAGAGATTCAAAGGCGAGCTAGTGGATACAAGACAGGTCAAAGGAAACAAGGATTGGAATAGGTAGTAACTTAAAACATAAAGCAGTGTATATATACTTTAGTAATCTTATTGATATTATTACCATCATTATTATCATCATAATTATCATGACCATCATTTTCACCATCAACATTATCATTATCATTACAATCGTCACCATCACCACCTGTCATCGTTATTGTCGTCGTCATCATGCTCATCATCATAATCACGACCTTTTCATCATAATCATTGCGTTGTCATCGTCGTCGTCATCATCATCATCATCATCATCATCATCACCACCATCTTCATCATCACCATCATCATCATCATTATCACCATTAACATCACCACCATCATCACCACCATCATCAGCATCTTCACCACCACCATTATCTCCACCACCATCACCACCACCATCATCTCCACCACCATCATCACCACCATCATCATCATCATCATCATCACCACCATCTTCATCTTCATCATCACCATCATCATCATCATCATCATCATCATCACCATCAACATCACCACCATCATCACCACCATCATCAGCATCTTCACCATCACCATTATCTCCACCACCATCATCACCACCATCATCAGCATCATCACCACCACCATCAACACCACCACCACCACTACCACCACCACCACCACTTACCCTCTTTGACCTATTATCATTCATGCTGGAGGAATCATCCACAGCCAGCATGATCTGATACTGTCTCTTGCTAGGCTTTGTTCTCCTCAACCAGATCTTGTCCTTGCGGAACCCGCTGGCGATGTACGGTATCACCTTCCTCATGTTCAGACGCTTCCCAGTCCTGAAGTCTCCCCTATGAAGAGTAATCAGAAAACCCAAGGTTCAATGAACTACCCCAAAACTCCTAGGTCTTTTAACACTTTGGTTGCTTCATGCGCCTCTCTGAATGGTCGCTGTTTGCCACACATGCATTTTTGCACAAAACAGTAGAATGAAAGGTTACTAAATTTCCCATTTCTTTTCCATGACAACCCTATTGACACTGTTGTAGATTAAACTTCTACTGGAAACAGTTAAATTATCTTGAAACCTTTAGTAAATAGATCACATGAAAAATACAATGGGACACATGGGGATTATTTATGCTGCATATAAAGAGTACTGAAACACTGAAAGTGATACACAAAAAGGTACTGTTGACATGAAAATCATCTATGGATGATCACAAATACCATTTTTGCCCTCCAATCTTTCTGGTTGTTTTACAATATCAGTTAAATGATTTGAGCAATTCATAGTCCATCTGTGAACCAGTTCCCAAACTTCAAATGCCCACACATTTTTTTGGAGAACAAGGATCCTTATACTTTATTGGTTCAAGTCCTATTGCATATGGATTATTGTTTCAGTAGCCTTTATGTTTTGGTGAAGCGAATCACATAGCACTTTGTAATGTAACTGCAAAGCAAAATAGACTGTAGTGTTATGAAAACCGTTTGGCAAACGCAAAATTTGATTTCGATTTCCAATCATAAATGTCTTGATAATCAGACAGGCGATGGGCTTGTAAAATTCATGGGGGTACCTGACTAACCTAAAGGTTTATAATTATCATTGCAGCATGAGCTAAATCCAGGATTTTGTTTCAGAATCTGAGACAAAGTTACCGGATCCCTTTAATATCTGGCCAAAAGACATTAGTTGATGATGTTACCTGAGTTTGGATGCCTGTGTGGGTTCTAGGACCAGTCTGAGTTGCTCGCATAGATCCCTAGCGAGGGATGAGGTCACAGACTCACAGGACTGCCACATCTTCTCCGCCTCATCATCCTAGAAAATAATAAGTCAACATAAAGTTCTTAAGCGAGGTTTTCGGTTACACCACATATTTCTTCAACAGGATTAGTTGGCCCTGTAAAGAACCCACTCATGCTCCATCTCGACGTTTCAATAGGTTGTACCTATCGTCTTCTGGATGAGTGTGTGGTTGGATAGGGGTTTATATACCGTTAGGTAGGATCTACTGCACCAGTCAGATGCTTCTGATATGTTGGCTAAGGATGAATCCTGATTGAACAAGTTTGGCTGTTGGTTAGAATTGGCCACCTTGAGGCAGCAAATTTTGCTCAAATCTATCATCAGCATGGAAGCCCTCAAAGCTTACAAACACAAAAGTGTCGACAAGGTAACGGTTCTAATGACAGTATTTTGGTTGTCTTTCAAGAAATCAGATTCCTGCAAGATGACCGTTAGAGGTATGTACTTGTATTGTAAATGGCAGTAGCAGCCTACCTGTGGCCAGCCAACAAAATACAATGGCCCGAATTCACAAAGGAGGTTTGTCGACAAGCCTAGGTTTATGTGGGTCATATGACACGTTTCGATGCATTTCAGACAAAGGTTCAGACAAACCTTGGTCTGAATATGATGCACATAAACCAAGGTTTGTCTACAAACCTCCTTTGTGAATTCGGGCCAGTATGTTTTATCCATCGGATGTGTCAATCATCCACAAACATTTGTGGATAGGTACAATTTTTTATCGTACAAATGTCACAGGGGTAGGCAATGACATACTTTTTGTTAACATCTTTGTAACAGCATATCCAAAGCTGTCTACAATAACACGAGTACCAAATGAATTGCCTATGCTACATCAGGTATGTATACAGTGATGCTGGAAAACCCATCTGTGCACGTGTAGGTACATGTATTTGAGGTTCATGTAATCTTACAACTAACAAACCATTCAGGTTATGCTGATTATGAATGTCTCCAATAAAATATCGAGGGGGTCAGTGACACAAAGATGTCACTCTATTTTGGCCATTTTGAGAAAAAGTGCTTTATGTGTCACTGAGCACTTGGACCTTAAGGAGTTAAGTCTATGTTTCACTAGCCATTGACTTTAATTGGGGTATTGGGTGGAGTTTAGTCTTTGTGTTTCATGGAAAGCCCACATTTTTCCTGAACATTTTGTTATCAAATACTCATTTTAGCAAAATATGGAGTTACGTCTTTGCGTCACTGAACCATCCATATATACCACAAACCCAAGCCTATGACTTGCTTTCATACATGTACAAGAACTTTCCAGCCTACCTCTCCATCTCCATGGCGACTCATCAATGCCAGCTGTTCCTCCATCTCCCTCCGTAGCTTCTCCACCTCCTCGGGGTCCATCGTCATGCCGACGGCCCCGCCCCCCAGTCCCAGGTGCTCCATGACGGTGTGGATGGTAGACTCGGTCAGCTTCTCTAACCCCGCCTCCGTTTCCATGGCGTCGACATCTTCTTCCGCATCGTCGTCCTCTTGAGGGGTGCGGTCCTCTTCTTTGGTGTCTGTCTTGGGGTCTGTGAGCTGGGCATCGAGCTTGGAGCTGTCGGAGGTTGCAGCGAGGGTATGGGACGGGAGCTCGTCGCTGACCGCTGGGTCCTTCAGTGAAAGGCGAGAGATGGCATATTTAGTATCTACAGCCATTTGGCAAAGGTACAGCATTTGTTTTAGAACTTTATCATTATATGCAAACCAAGTTATTTTAACTCAATGAACTGCCCGTAATTCTTTATCACATGTTCACATATTCAGTAACTTAAAATATTATATAATTCAATCATTTCAAACAATACGTAAATATTTTCTGCAGATGATTGCAATACTTGGTGTAACCGCAAACCTCTCTCGAATCTATCCTCACCATAGGACCCTTCAAATATTACAAGGATTCAATAAATTCTGATTAACTTCCTACAAAATATTTTTCTCTCATATGAAACAAGGTGAACAACAACTATTTCTTCATGGATGCGTGTTCATGCAACTGACTACAAGTGTCCATCTTTTTCTTTAAAGGGATCGTTTAACAATGTTAAATCTGGGATGCACGGCCCTACGTGTTATCAGTGTCTGTGAGATGGTGTTATATTGAAGCCCTAAAAAAATTGCGCTTCAAAATCAAGAAGTGCCTCTAAAAAGTAAAAATCTTTGAGTGACCAGTTTTACCATACTCGTTTTCCCCAATAGACTGTAGTGTTATGAAAATCGTTTGGCTAACGCAAGATTAGATTTTGATTTTCAATCATACATATCTTGATAATCAGACAGGCGATCGGCTTGTAAAAGTCATGGGGTTCCTGACTGACCTAAAGGTTTATAATCATCATTGCAGCATGAGCTAAATCAAGGATTTGTTTAAAGGATCTAAGGCAAAGATAACAAATCCCTTTCAAAATGATAGTAGACACTCAAATTATCAATTGCAAACAAATTTGATAACTTATAAATCACACACCTCTTCCTTCTTCTCCTCCTCCATCTTCATCTTCTCCTCATCTCCATCTTCCAACTCTTCATCTCCCTCCTCTCCAGCCACGGGAACAGACTCCTTCTCCTTCATCTGGTCCTCGGTGGCAGCATCCATCGTCTGGGCGTCGTGGTGAGCCTCCGAGTCGGCCAGATGCTCGTAGAGGTCCGATTTCTCCGTTTCATCCTTCATGTTTGAAAAGTAAGGTGGAGAGATTAATTTACGACAGCCTTGTGGTGAGCCTTTTCATGTTTGAAAAATTGGAGTGTTTAAAGCAGGCCTCGCGCCTGAACAGCAGAGCATGGAATTTTCATGTTTGAAAAGTAAAGTGGAGAGATTAATTTACAACAGCATCGTGGTGAGCTTCTGAGTCGGCCAGATGCTCGTAGAGGTCTGATTTCTCCATTTCATCCTTCGTGTTTGAAAAGTAAAGAAGGGATATTAATTTAAGACAGCCTGGAGCTTTACTCGTAATCAAGGATCTCTTCACTGTCTTTGTAAATATGGGGACCAGTAATTTGCTCAAGGCTTTATTTTTGTCAAAGGTAGAGGTTAAGGGTGACTATTATATGTAGGTCTCAGTCTAGGTTTCAGGGTAGGGTTAGGGTTAGGGAATGGTGACATACCTCTTTCTCCTTGCCTCCATCCTTCCTCTCCATCTCCTCACTGGCGTCCACAGTCTTGAGACGTTTGTTATATCGCTCCTGGGTTGAACCTAGGCTTCTCTTGCTATCTGATTGGCTGGGCTTGTTGCTTTGCTGGCTCTCCTCCCGAGCACTTTGCTCCTGGGTCGTGACCTCTGAGGTCGCTGACCCCTCGTGACCTTTCTTGTCTTGTCGGGACTCGGCAGTGCCTGACTTGTGCTTCTGCACGCCGTACGTGGAAGGGAAGAATTTGATTAAACTATTGCATATGTATTGATGAACCAATGCCAAACTAAACAGAGGCTAATCAATTTCTCAACTTCACAAAGCCTTGTGATCATATTTCCTCAAAACTTGTTGGAAATTAGAGTACTTTTTTAGGCTAATAATATTGAATTCCTACCACAACTCTACCAGTTGTTCTTATTCTTCATTGATGTTTGATGGACATTACATGCAGTACAAAGGATAATAAAACATGAGATTTAAATATTGTGACTTGTTAAAAATCTGTATCAAAGTAATCTGTCCACAAAACCAATTAATCAAAATCATTACATTTCTTGTCTCACTTTCTCAATCTTTAAGTCTGGATTTCATGGTTTATATTTCATGATGAGACTGCTATGTGAGAGAGGAAATTAAAAATGGTCTTTGTACACACAGGGTTGCCAAAGCAGGGGGGTATTTCATAAGGTTACGCATGACTTGACGAATGACTTTAATATGAAGAGCGACATGTAAATGGGATTCTCAAATCCTTTTAATTGCATAAGCTAAAGTTGAAATATGCAGATGTAGATTAACCTCATCATTGTTATTAACAAACCATTTTAATGCAAAGTGTATTTTGAGCTATAATTTAATTGAGATTATGGGAAATACATTCACACTTTGTTAAAATGTCAGGAAAAACTTTGGGCATCCCATTTGTCAAATCATTTGTAAAGACATTCGTAACTTTATGCACAGCTTTATGAAACACCCCTCAAGTTTGACTTCATCATCATCATCATCATCATCATCATCATCACTGACAGCAGAGTGACTTACATCTTCTTCAGGGTCTTCTCCCGATTTCCCCGCCTCCTCCTTCTTCTCTTCTTGTTCCTTCGTCTGGTCCTCATCATCTGGGGCCTGGACCATGTCCTTAGAAGCCTTGGACCTAGCCCTGGCCTCGGATCCTACAGGAGGTTGGTCCGTGTCGTGGGACTGGTCAGGGGCATAGTCGATACCTTCATCCTGATCAGCAGTCTCATCTTCATTCTCCTCGTTTTCATCTCCTTCATCCTTTGAAAAGCATTTTTGTTAAAGGCATTAAAGCTAATATTACAAATTTTTAGGGGGTAAAAAATAGGAAACTGATAAAATTTAGGATAGATATATCTTACAGTATACATACATATATAACTGATTCATAACATAATTTGAAATGTTTCAGTCCAAAGAATCATCATTTAATGTGCTAAATAAGAAATATCTTCTGCATTTCTTTGTCTTCTGAGTGTATTTCATGAATTTGGATTGCAACAAAATGCTCTAACGACCTACAAATGTTTTTTTCATTTACTTTTTTTTTTTGGGGGGGGGGGGGTTGGAAATTTCATGAATTATAGGTCAATCTTGATGTTCAGCTTGGTTTGGATAGAAATTGATATATCGTGCAAGCTCGACAAGAACAGGGGAGTGTTTCACAAAGACTAAGATCGACTTTAAGTTGGACTTAACTATAGCAGGCCATTTATGCCACTGTTTGCTCTCACCATTTACTGGCATTGGTCTCTCAAGTGACGTACAGATCATTGTCTCAAACTGCAGAATTTATTTTTTTAGATAACTCATCATTGAAGGAACAAATATTATGTAAAGATCATAATGGTGAGAGCAAACAGTGACATGAACGGCCTGCCATAGTTAAGTCCAACTTAAAGTCAATCTTAGTCTTTGTGAAACACCTCCCAAGGGTAACAATAGAATCCACTGCTTTATCTCCTCAAGACAGAGCACTTTGTAAATCAATTTACTATTGATATTTTTTTTCACAGAAAGTGATGAAACAGATATACATGTATGGCCCTCACCTTATCTTCAAATCCCTTCTTATCTTCTCCCGTCCCCTCTTCATCGCCATCTCCATCCTCCTGAGGCTCGTCTTCATTCGTTTCCATGGCAACAGGCTCCTCTTGGTTGGCATCCTCCTCCTCCCCATCCTTCTCGCCAGTCTCCATCTTCTCCTCATCTTTTCCTTCTCCGTCACCTTCTTGGTCTTCCTCACCTTCCTTCGGCGCCTCATCGAACCTCTCTTCCTCAATGTCTAAAGGATTCGATTCTGTGAAATTGTGTAGAGGAAGAACAAAAAACCGGTGTTTTACTAAAAAATAGTGAATTTTGCCAAAAAGATTATGTCGTGCAAGTACTTTAGCTTTCCTCATATAAGGCAATGGTTGAAAAAGTGAGAGGAAGATTAACTGGCTTGCGTTTTCTACCTGTGTCTTCCATTTTTTTCATTTTACTCAGGCTCATTCCTTGAAACACCCCCATAGAGTGGTGAAGTGTGACGTCATCAAAAATCTATTTTTAGAATTTCTCAATTTTTACTTCATATTCCGAAAGAACACCAAAAATAATGTCCAAATGTAGAAAACCAATTGAATATGTTAAATATGAGTTATGAGCATCTGAATGAATAGATGTCCTATGGGAACTCAGTGTTATATGCTCTGGCTCCTAACCATTAGGAGCCAGAGCATTTAACACTGAGTTCCTATGGGGAGTATATTTATTCAGATGGTCATATCTCAGCCAATATTTAACATATTCAATTGGTT
>JARBES010000126.1:21996491-22009291 GCA_030265145.1 Strongylocentrotus pallidus
GTCAGCCATCTTGCTTTGTCGCCCTCATCGGGAAGCAAGGAGGCAAAAGCCCTGAGAAGCCATGCTGTACTTGTAACGAGGTATGAAACACTGGATACCCTGCACAAAGAGAAAAGAAGAATTGAAGATAAAAATGTCCATCAGGTTTTTCTTGCAGAATGAACGCTAGACTCATTTATAACCAGTTCAAGCACATGACCTGAATGATGTCCATCCATCATGACTCAGGGTGGATTCAAAAACACTAACTGCTATGTCAGGCAACAAGATATTCAAAAAGTAAGAGAAATGGGAGATTGTCAGGGATAAAGAAAGCGTATGTTCGGAAGAAAGAATGAATATTTAAGGTGTCAATGCACCAATCAATGAAAGTATAGAAGTTTTTACATACACATATGCAAACTGAAAAACCATGCCCTCAAAAATCAAAATATAAACAAGTAAAATTAGGATGCCATTATAGGCTCATTAACAGATGCCAGTGTTTGATTTAACGTGTCAATGTGTCAATGATTCTCAACTGCGCACAATTAAGATTGTACATAAATTCACGGAAATGTGAAGCATATTTCAATTATGTCATTATAAAAGAAACCATTGCAGTTTACCCCGACACACCTGAATGAGGCTTTCGTATCCAACCCTCCCATTGCTCATAAGGTAATTCAACTGGAAGCTACATTTTGTTGAAAGCACTTTCTTCTATTGAAATGCTGAACATTCAGGTGTAAACATGTAAGGCATTAGCATGGTAACAGTTGGAACATTAGTACAATCATGATACCAATAAAAGAATCTCATCTTACATGAAGTTATATCCCTTGCTGCTCGTCCATCCAGAGTTCCTCCATAGAACCTCCAGGATCTCTTGTAGGTGGTCCTGATGCGCCTCCCAGGACTCTAGGGGGATACTCTTGCCCCCCTCCTGCAACTGCTTCGCCTCTTCTTTGGGCCTTTTTTCAACATGGGGCGCGGTGGAGGGGGGATGGGCGTGGTGGTGGTGGTGATCAGATAGCAGGTGGAACATGCACCTGGATTGGACAGGTGTGTGGAGGTTGGCAGGACCCTGTAACAATAACAATAATAGTTCGTTCTTTTATAGCACATTCCAGGACCGCAGGCCCTCTCAGAGCGCTTTACAGATATATTATTACCCGTCATCGGATTTGGGCTTACCTGCACACAATGTATGCACATTCTCCACTCCATGGGGAGCATTCCAGCCAGACGTCATTTTTACAAGTGCACACTTGATCATCTAACCACATTAACTTTTGCATTCTAACGGGTACCCATTTAACACCTTGGTGGAGAGCGGCAAATGTAGATCAATGTAACACAGAGATGAGAGCCATTATCATGATGAACCACACCAGCATAGAAGGACTGCCCATGGAAGACTGAATTAGCAGTTTTTAAAGGCAGGTGGAGTATAGTATACAAATATTGACTGCTTTGAAGGGCACTGTTGAAACTATAGCCCAAGGTGATCTTGAAACTGTGCTGTGACCCAAGACGAAGTTGAGGTGCATAGTGCAGGCTCAAGGTCACCTAAGAACTATAGTTTGAACGTGACCCGAAAATTCAACGCATCCCTTGTTAACTTCATGCATTTCTATTGCGTCATTGCAATGTAGACGCAAGGAGAACTGTACCTGGGCCCGTTGCATAAAACTTACCATTGATGGTAACTTTGCCATCAATGGCAACTACCATCATGGTAAAAGGGCTCAACAGCCAATCAAAATCAAGGTTTCCATGGTAGTCAATATTTTTTCACTACAATACCCAGATCCATTGGTTCGACCATCAGAAGACTAACATACTTCTAACATGGAATGCACCTACAATGCCAAAGTGCCAACCACTAATTCATTTACCATAACAGAGCTGCTGTCTTCCAACAAATAAGTCTGCATCTCCTCATCGTCTTCAACGCTAGGTTTCCATGACAACCACCTTTCCATCGATGCAGCTACAGTGTTAGACTGCATGTGAAGTAGATGGGCAGCTGCTACCTCGGCAATGACCCCTGTATGACCTTGGACTGATCCAATCTTGCTATGGGGGTGCAGGAGGACAGTGTTGAGGGGGCAGAGCAGGTACGGGTTGAAGGGAACTTGGAAGCGTGTAAACTCGTATAAGGATTCAATGTCCCTCAGTTTTCCCTCGTTGTTGAAGCTTTGGAGCCTAAGTTTGAAAAATGAAAATCAGGAAAAATAACATCCATAATAAGTATAAATTAATCTTCTTTTTTTAAACACTTGTTGACTATTTCATCTATATAATTCATCCTTTGAGAGCATGACATTGCATGTCTACAGAAACTCATTTAGCTGTACTCCAAGGTTCAAAGGTCTACTGTACAGGATACAATCTGTGAATCTGTTCCAAATTGCTGGATATTTATAATTTCACAACAGGAAAATCTAAAGGGTAAGCCTGGGCCCCGTCTTACAAAGAGTTACGATTGATCCAAATCAATCGTAAGTCCTCCAATCAATCGCAAGTTTGCAGTCTCCTATCTCTTATGAACATAGTTACGATTGATATCAACTCTTTGTAAGACGAGGCCCAGGTCTTTCAAATATTGGACTAAAGAACAGTTCACAAAAAAACCTGCCCTGTCTCGATTACACAAGCATCCTTTCTTCTGTACCCTCCATTGGTTAAGTGGTTAAGTCGCCGGACTGTCGATCACAAGGTTCGCGGTGCGAGACCCCCCGTGACACTAATGTCCTTTGACAAGACATTGATCTACAATTTCCTCACTCGACCCAGGTGATGTAAATGGGTACCTGGCAGGAATTAATTCTTTGAAATGCTAGAGCGCCGTAATGGCAGCACAGCTAAAGCCGGGGTAATAATCTCCAAGTTTAGAAGCGCTTAGTGATTGTTATAAGCGTTATATAAAAACTGAGTATTATTATTATTATTATTGTCCAACCTATCAAGGTACTAACCCTGTTTGCTTGAAGGTTTCTGACATCATCTGTGCAACCACCCGCTGAGAAGTGGTAATGGCCAAGTGTTCCTTGATGGGCCATAGCCAGACAGTCATCTCATGAGTATCTTGGACTGTTCCATTTCTCTGATCGGGGGTGGCATCGGGCTCCTCAGGGTAGAGGGTGGGATTTTTGGGTAGAAGGCCCCGCTGCATGAGGTTGTACTCGATTGGTCCAACAGCTTCAGATGCAACTATAACAATGAAACATGTTAAAAAAAGAAATGATTTAAAATATGACGTAATTTCCTGAACGGTGTTCTGTTACAGTTTTTCATACTAAATAAATTAAGCTAACTGCATTTTTTTTTTAAATCAAAACAATTTCAGATTCATTTCAGATCACATATGTCATGGAATGTACAGGTAGTTTTAAACTGCTTGTATGTTACCTGACATTGCACAAGTTAAGTACAAATTTTTAAAATCTGACTTCAATGTCATATTGTGATATCCTTATTTGCTCATTTCCAATTATAAACATAAATGAAGGGGTACAATTTTTCCATATCAAGGTGGACAAGGTGTTTATGACTTCTTCTTCTTCTTCCATTTGAGTACATCCCTCTTTACAGAGTATTGTCGTACTATACAGGGGTGTGCAGGTGGACCACTTCACCAGGGTTTCCCCCTCCTCTTATACGAATAGTGCAGTGGGTTCTTAACATGCAAAGGTAGTGACCCTTCTCTACACCGGGCCTCCATTTTACGTCCTATCCGAGGGACGGACTTACGTTCTGATTGGTCCTGCAGAACTACAGCCTTCATCAGACAATCCTCAAGCACCCTGCACGTGAATGGTCCATGACTGCTTGACATGAACGCAACGCAACGATCCGCATCCCGTCGCCTTCCCATCGTCTTTCCTCCGGCCTGCCCAGTCACATCCAAGGCCCGGCAGAGCTTCGTGATGCGCTGGCTGGTCTCTGCGACGTGGGCCGTCTGGAAGGGGAGGGGCTGGCCGAGGAGATGGCAGAGACCCTCCCGCTGGCTGAGGTCAAGGGTCATCGTGGAGGGCGCGTCGCTGTGGCTCAGAGAGGCGTGCAGGCATTTCATGATGGTGTGCAGTGCCACCGGTAAGCTGATCGGAGTGGAGAACAGAAAACATTTTTAATTGGAGATTTATGAGCATGATATACCACATGAACAGATTATGATTGAACTGGGGGGCGTTTCACAAAACTTGTCATCAGTGACAAATGACAGTTTTTGTTATAAGCTACTGAAATCCTTGCTTCTGATTGGTCATCAGCAGATTTGTCACTGATTTTTGTCATTTGTCATTGAAAAAAGGCTTTGTGAAACGGGTCCCAGATGAAACTGTTTCTTTCAGGGTACTTGGATGATTTCTAAAGTGAAGGGCTTTCTTCCTGGAGCCACAACGCTATTTTGTGAAAATTGTATGGGCATCGCACCTGCATTTGTATCATGAACAGATTCATGAATCCTACTCAAAAGAGAGTATTTTGATAGAGGATTTACTTGCATGAGGCCTTTTGCTGTTAGCTAATACATGTAATACTTGCATGTACATTCAAGATTGTGCAAAAAAGGAATAAACCACTAAACTGCAGAGCTAAGGTGAAAGACACTTATGTACAGTATTATCTGTGCTTAATATTTTGTACTTGAAACAGAGCATTTATTCTCTTTATTCACCATATATACATACTCAATGATAGAAAATATTTTGTAGTCATGATTGAATTTTTCTTTTCATTGAAAATTTCGCTAAATCATTGATTTCCTATTTATTAAATTACGTTCAACTGGTTTCCCATACCGGGATTAATACTTTTTTCTGTAATTGTATTTTACTTGGATCTGTTTGCATTCCCTCTGCTTGTAATTTTCTATATTTTTTACAAACATAAATTCAGTAACTATTCAGCCGCAAAGGTTGCGAATATTGAAGAAAAAAAATCTTGTATCTTGAATCTTTACAACTTGTGTGAACCGTATGAACCTAGGCTTACCACTATCAATTCACAAAACACACAAACAAATTACACTCACCTTGAAGAACCATTTAGTACAGACTTCACAACCTGAACAGTTTCTCATCCCTAGATTAATTTCTAATGTCTTTTTAAATTTCCAATTTTTTACACTTTTTTTCTGTCATAGTATTTTACTTTTTCCTATTTCCCTTGGGTTTTTAATTTTTGTATGTTTTTACATACATCAAATCAGTAACAATTTAGCCGCAAAGGTTGCAAGTATTGAAAAAATAAATCTTGAATCCTTACAACTTGTGTGAACTGTGTGAATATAGCCTAACCACTATCAATACATGTACATAAAACACACAAACAATGACACTCACCTTGAAGAACCATTGAGTACAGACTTCACAACCTGGACTGTTTCTTTCAAGAACCAGTCCCAATGGAGAGCTAGCTGACCAAAGGAGAATCTATCCCCATCTGTGATTGGTTGAGTGCATAGCCGCCACAACCTATCCCTCCAACCACAGGCCACGAGAATCTAGAGGAAAACAATTAAGATTTTATTTCCATTGTACAACCATCGCAAAAGGTGATTTGTATTTGTGTGGGATATTCAGAATATAAATGTGTACAGAAGAACAGGGCCCCAAATTATAAAGAGTTGCGAATGATCTGAATCAATCGCAAGTCCTCTTATTAATCGCAAATTTGCAGTTTCCTATCTCTTATGTACATAGTTGCAATTGATATCAATCGCATTAAGTTGCAATCAATCGAAACTCTTTATAAGACAGGGCCCATATCTCTGAATGCAGAGATGGTGAAATGAATCAATGCTTTGGAGATGAGTTGTATGAGAAGGCTTCTGCATATCTACTACACTTCGCATATGTCCAACAAGAAAGTGAGAGAGATAATGGAGAGTTAGATAGGGGAACACGATCACTGCATCACAATTATGAAAAAGGAGACAGCTACAGTGGTTTGGGCATGTATAACTAGATGGAAGAATAGCTTGGCAAACACTATCTTGCAAGGAGGAACTAATGGGAGAAGAAAGAGGGGCAGACCAACTAGGACATAGACTGATAACATCAGACAGTGAATGGGAATGTTATTTGTGCAGCTAGCTAGAACATCTAATAAAGGCAGGAAGTTATGGAGAACCTGTGTCTCAAGGTCCGTTTCATTGTCGCCCAAACAGCCTCCAAGCTATGGGACATGGATAGATAGATAGATAGATAGATAGATACACAGGTACAGTATAAGTAAGCGAAAAAGGGTCATAGGTACATTGTGATGGTGTTGTAAAGAAAAACAAATTGTGGCAGTTTGGGACATTTGATCAGAAGGAATTAATATATTGCATGATGAAATTTTAAGTATTTGGTAATAAACGGAAAAGTAAGTTTAAAAAATTATACTCATGAACATGTGAAAGAGTAAGAAATGATAGGACAGGAATTGATTAAAAATGGAGATTCAGCAAATAGGGCATGCTGTTGAAGATTACCAATGTTATACATGTACAAGAAAGACTAACTAAAATTGGTAAATATAATACAATAACTGTGGTTTTTGTAAAAGAGCGAAATATGAGTTCCTCTTATTAGAAACTGTACATTACCTGGAAGGCTTGGTCCTCTTCCAGAGGTCCATCGGCGGCGAGTCTCTCTGAGAAGAACTGGTCCCAGGCCTGGAAGAATGGACCAACATGAGCTACAGACTGATGAGGGAGGGCTTCGCTACTCAGACGACCTGTGAAAGACATCGTGGTGTATGAAAATAGATTATAATAATACTAATATTAGATGCTGCTTATAAGTATCGGCATGCATGGTAATGTAGATATACAGTAGGCTTACGGTTGCACCATTTGAGAGAGAGGGAGGATTGGGGAGTCCTGACGAAGGATAGTCAACCTGTTCGAAATGTCGAGCCACTCCTACTACCCATCCTCTCCAACCGGCGCTATAGTTCTCTTTAGAACTATAAGCTCAAGAAAGATTACCAACAGTCCTTTTCAGGACTACACACACTCACAAGAAATAAAAATTACAGACAGTCCTTTTCAGGACTCCCCAATCCTCCCCCCTCTCTCACATGGCGCAACCATAAGCCTACTATATAATAATAATATTGTATTGGATATTTTTAGCGCACATATCCACCATGCAATGTGCTGAAGGCGCTCCAATATTAGCCAGGCTCTGCTATGCTACCGATTTCGGTGCTCACAGCATTCAAGGAATTCCTTCCTACCGGTAGTACCCATTTGGGCGAATTTAGATTAATGTCTTGCCAAACACTCCGATGAGGTATCCACTAGACCACGACACCTCTACCAGAATAATATATCAATAACTCTCCCAAAGCCTTCTATTGCATCTTCGCAAAATGACTGAATGCAATTTTGTACTAACGGAATACAGAATATCGAAGCAATATTCACATTTTAAAAGAACAATGAAAGAAAAAAAGATGTTCATAATCACAAATGACATCCTACTTGCATCACAAGACGCTAAATATATTCCCAGTAAAAAAAAAAACTAGAAACTGCTACATGCATAGAGGTTCATAATGGTGAACATTACAAACTTCATGAAATTCTTCTACAGCATAAAATAATTATTCTTTACAATTCAGGTAGTTTCAGGTCACAACAAATTTTGGTTGTACGGTACCTTTCTGGAGAGCCTGTGAAAGTTGAAGGACTGTGACTGGCTTCCGTTTCTTCTTACTCCCTGGCTCTGGGTTGGTTTGATGAGCTAGGCAAGACTCTGACAATGATCTCCTCAGGAATACAAACAATCTGCACATACACAACAGGATTGAAAATAAAACATAACTGTTCATGGCAGCTACTTTCTAGCCTATTAGATACAATCAAGGATAATATGCCATGCAACCTATACCTAAAAGAAATGGCTCTTTTGGTTTGGAAAAAAACGCCTTACCTTTAGGGGCAAGATTCTCTTAGCCCTCAGGCATTTGAATACACAGAAACAAACAGATATACCACTGATGCAATAAACTGGATTTTTACCTCAGGAAACAATGACTAAATTACAAACACTGTGCATATAAGGCAGGTAACTTATACCAAAGAATTACAGGTAAATGTACCTTGAATTTGAACCCTGAACAGCCACATCATCTCTCTCTCTCTCTCTCTCTCTATCAATGGACTTAATTCTTTGATATCTCACTCCTTGGTAAAAAGAATATCATATTCAACAAAATGTATCCCTCTTTTAAAGGTATAGACCAGTTTTGGGTTTAGGTATTGCCATCTTAATCTTGGAAGGCAATATTTAAACAATATTGAATGGATATTTTGCACGCAAAACCCTTGAACCGCAATTTTACCACTACTGGTCTTTACCTTTAAGGTCAAACTTAAATTCAACATGTTTCTTTGTTATTAACAAACCTCATGGCTAGGGTCTGGATTCTTTCCATTGGTTCCGGACTGTCATCTTCCATGCTCTCTTCTTGATCTGATGCTGCCCTCTGGAGGCGAACGCTGAATAGCTGAAGCAACTGCTCATTCCAGTGCACATCCAGGGGTGAGTTGATCAGAAGATCTTTCACTGGTAGTAAAAAGAAAAATTTGAAAAATTAAAAAAAAAATTGAATGGATGTGGAAGTCTGATATCACTGTTGTTCAAGCAACATTTATTGATTTAATTGTCACAATTCATCTAATGAGTGTGTTTTATACTTTTTACTTGACCAAACCAAGTGATTAAATAAGCTCATGACTTTGGCTGTTTAATATTGCACCTTTAATACAAGAGAGAAAGCAAGAATATTTATTGCATTGTTGTATATTGCTGTGCCTTACAAGATTGTGTTTAAAAGCTAAATTCTAGCATTGGTAGTTGAGGTAAGGAGAGGGAACATAAAAATAACAATACCTGTAAATCAAATGATTTTGGGGTTATCTTCCATCAAGAAACATATCTACTTCTATGCAAGTTTTGGGAGTTATGAAAGGTACATTAGGGGAGATGTGCATTGGTCTAGCGGTAATGTCTGTGGTGTAGTCAGCTCTCTGTTTTCGCCTACAAACTGACTCAGCGGACCCCGGTTCGAGACTCAGTCATGTCTTTCAGATGGTGACGTTAAAGGTCGGTCCCCAGACGTAAATAATCATATCTGATTGATACATGACAGTGTTAAAAAAAAATACACATGTAGGAAGACCGATCAATACCAAACATGTCTACTTACTCTGGTGTCCAGAGCACAGCTCCTTCACCCCTCTCTCAATCTGCTCTGTGATTGGATGATCCATCAAGCTGTGAAGAACACCTTCAGCCAACTGCCCTACATCTAGCATGCTTCCAGGGCATGCTCCCATAGACTTCAACCAATCACAGCGAAGCTTCCAGTCCTCATGGCTGGCCCTCTCAAGGACAAGTAGGAGGGCTGCTTTCACAAGCAACTCTTTGGACATGGTTCTACAATGTGAGCGAAATATAGTAAACTTCAAAAGTACATGTGAAGAAGACTTTGATACATAACCAACCGTGTCCGGGTTGCTCCTTGGACGTCCAAATATAGCCGATAGGCCTTTTGCTCGCCAGCCACTGACCTCTTCAACATTAAATTAAAGGTTTTAAAATCCAATTTATCCAAATTTATGTATTTAAACAAATTTAAGAAAAAATCCTAACAGACATGTGTAAATATTCGCTCCTGAATGATAAACGCCTATAAATCTAAACAACAACAACAACAACATTAGGAAACAGAATTATCAGTCATTCTTCAAACATAGTACAAAACCTGAGAAAATACATGACCACTTTAGTGCAGAAATTTGTAAATTACTGCAAAACTTTGATACCGAAAGCCAGTATAATGTTACATAAAAATGTGCAAAATAAAATATCAATCTCACTCAATAATTCAGCCTCATGCTAAAATTGGGGCTTTGACAAACCTGTCTGAATTCTGTTCCTCCTTCATGAGATGATGCAAGACAGCTCCCTGTCGCTGAACGGACACCAGAGCTGGATTGGTGCTCAGGTGTTTGGCATCGGTCAGAGGGTAGGCCTTGATGATGCATTCCTCACCATCCCCATCACCACCACCACCACCATCTTCATCTCCATCCATAGCAACTGGGAGAGCAGTGTCGGCAAGGGTGTGCTCCTCAATCTCCATAGGACTGTCATGGTCCTCATCGGCAGCGGTAGTCGTGTCAGTTTGTCCGTTCAGACACAGCTCCAGTGTCTCTCTTGCTCTCTGTAGATGGTAGGAATACCATTATCATATTATTATTTATTTGACCACTCGGAAAATATACAGTGAGTATAACAATCAGATAATACATATCATTTTCATAATACATGCAAACAGTTTTAGGAAAGTGGAGAAAGAGAAGAATACAATCTGCCTGTCAACCCAAAAGCAATTGAAATTGCTATTACTCGAAAGCATGTCACCCCCAAAAAACCATGTGCCAGGTCATTGCATTCAAATATAGAAAACTTGAGGCTTTCTCAATTTATGGTAGAATAAATAATATGTAACAATTTATTCAAGGTTTTTACACAAAATATACCGTGTTAGGATAAGTATTCCTTGATCTTTAGCCTATGAGAGGATTGGCATGAGACACACAATGGTAAAACGAATTAGAAATGTTTGATGACTCCTTATTCTTCTTGGTTGACTCTACGACACCTGGGACCTGTTCCACAAAGTCTTTTTTTCAATGACAAATGACAAAAATCATTGACAAATCTGCTGATAACCAATCAGAAGCAAGGATTTCAGTAGCTTATAACAAAAACTGTCATTTGTCACTGATGACAAGTTTTGTGAAACACCCTCCAGCCCATTACAAGATGAAGGATGTACACTGTAGCCTTGAGGTTGACCCATAAAAGATCTTCATGAAAACAGGGTTCTGGTACATGAAGGTGGGGACAGACCAGAAGATATTCCATTGCCCGTTTCTCCCCAAAGCTGTTGAGGGGATTGTCCATCCTCATTAAAACTCTATTGACATATGAGAACTTTGCATCATTCAGTTCCTTTGCTAAGGCAATTAGACACAGCTACTGTAAGTGGGTCATGTCTCAATTCTGTCCAACCGGTTAAACAAGAAGAGAGGATAATCAACACTTGGATAGTATACAAATAATACACAGCAGTGAGGGCATTAGTAAGAATTACCCACACAAGGTACCTTTGGAACAGTCTAACACGCCTGAGGCGATAACTGATGGTGTTTGGACTGTTTTGAATGTACCGAGTGTGGGTAATTTTACTAATGCCTGTAAAAAATGATGTGTACTATTTGTTTTATAAGATTATGTTTTATTTGTTTTATAAAATGATGTTTTATAACATGATTTTACTAATGACCGGTCATGATTTGATAATGACCGGTCATTATCAAAATTACCTGTTTGTTGGCAATGAGTAGCTGACTGTTGACATACACCTCCATGCATGCCTCCCGGAGCGCTCTCCTCATCCCCAGTCCATTCCTCACAAGCTGCATCACCATGGATGCTGCCAGGAGGAGACTTGGTAACCGGGCGGAGTCGGTACCCTGGAGACGGGATCGCATCTCCTGGTGGACGTGCATCAGGCTGGTGATGGTGCCTTCGGAGGTCAGGCCCAGGGAGTGTAGGAGGGCCCTGGTGTCCTGGACGCTGTATGCCCCACCCTCGCTCTGCGCACCATGGAAGGAAAGAGAAATGTTTGGATTATGTAATAGCTTTACAAACCAAACGTGTACATGCATTATGTCAACGGTAAAGGGCACAGACCGATTGTACATCACATGCAGGTACATTCAGGCAAAATACTAATTCCCAAAGATTGATCAGGCCGAATAGTTCCCATTTTACTGGTGTTTCAAAAAAAGTTGTACTGTATTATACCCTATCTTTTTTACATTCATATATATCTATTCATGTATTTACAAATGTATTTTAAATGTATTTGCTGAAACTGAAATAACAAATTGAAATGAACTGGATTGAATTGAATGTTAATTATATCGTCATAAAAGAATCTGTACAAGTGATCGGTCCATTGCACATCATGTGATATACATATTTCACTCAGGCCTCAGGCAAATCAGCAGATTGCCATCAGGGTAACACCTGGTACCCGTTTTACAAAGCCTTTTTTCAATGACAAATGACTAAAATCAGTGACAAATCTGCTGATAACCAATCAGAAGCAAGGATTTCACTAGCTTATAACAAAAGCTGTCATTTGTCACTGATGACAAGTTTTGTGAAACGCCCCCTGGATGTCATGATCCACCATTCATTATATGACCACAGCCTGCAAAGACTTCAGCTTCGTACTTGAATACAGTTTAATGTGGGTGTTGATATACTGACCTCTCCTAGGATGTAGATCTCCACCCCCCTGTTTCTCATGGCTCTCGAGATCTCACCATGTCGTGGATCCATAGACAGGAACAACCTGGAAAAAATATCACCAAAGATACATTAGATGCAGGCAAAAATGCCAGGGGGGGTGTTTCATAAAGATACTAAGTTGAACTTAACTCTAAGTTAGACTTAAACATTATGGAGAGCCATATGAAGCCTTAAAATAAATTATATCAAAAAAGCGATATTTCAAGTATTTTTGACTTTTCATAAATTCCACATCAAGAATAGGAATTCTCCTTGATAATAGAAAATATGAATGATTTAAATCAACATTTTATGCCTCTTAAAATAACTTATTGGTTATTGGTGGTTATTTTACAAAATATTTTCATGAATGTTAACGGCTTTCCATAATTGTTAAGTCCAACTTAGAGATAAGTTCAACTTAGGATCTTTGTGAAACACCCC
>JARBES010000126.1:22009391-22023297 GCA_030265145.1 Strongylocentrotus pallidus
CTCCGTGTATTTCACAATTTGTTCTGCAATGACCTTTATCTGCTCATGCTCAGACTGCAACCGTGAACTGGCTTATTCAACATATTTCTTCATCAACAAACCTCATGGCTAGGATTTGGATTCTTTCCATCGGTTCTGGACGGTCATCTTCCATGTTCTCTTCTTGATCTGATGCTGTCCTCTGGAGGCAAACGCTGAATAGTTGAAGCAACTGCTCATTCCAGTGCACATCCAAGGGTGAGTTGATCAGGAGATCTTTCACTGGTAAAAAAAGAAAGGATACAAAAAAATTACCTGATGTTGAATACAGGCTCATCATTTTGTTTTATTTTCTGTACTCCCGATCTCTCACTTCTTTTTTGGCATTGTCTACTCTTTGTATTATGACTGTGTTCTTTGTCATGTTAAGTACTATCTTGTCTCGTTCTCGTATCTGTTGGCATCCCCCTTTTTTCCCTATTTTGTAGTTCCTTTTGTAGTTACGGACTTGTTAAAATAATTACTCATTATTCTTCAGTATCATATGAGGTGTTCACACTTGTACAAGCATTGCTGTTTAGTGGACCCCTCTGTTTCCAATATGTATTTCTACATTTGTTGTAAATGTTTATAATTGATTTGTAATGTTTTGATGGAAACATTAATAAATTGAATTGAATTAATGTGGAAGTCTGATATCATGGATTGTGCAAGCTACATTTATTGACTAATTGTCACAATTCATCTAATGAAAGTGCGGTATACTTTTTACTTGAACAAACCAAGAGATTAATTTAAGCTCATTACTTTGGCTGTTTAATATTTTACCTTTGATACAAGAGAGAAAGAATATTTATTGCATTGTTGTATATTGCTGTGCCTTGCATGATTCTTTAGAAAATAGCGAAATTCTAGCATTGCTAGTTGAAATAAAAAGAGGGCACATAAAACTAACAATACATGTAAATCAAGAGGGTTTGTGTTTTGAGGGTTATCTCCCATTAAGAAACCTATTATCTACTTGTATGCAAGTTTTGGGAGTTATAAAAGGAACATAAGGGGAGATGTGCATTGGTCTAGCGATAATGTCCGTGGTATAGTCAGCTCTCTGTTTTCACCTAC
The DNA here is from genome assembly GCA_030265145.1 of Strongylocentrotus pallidus. Taxonomy (NCBI): domain Eukaryota; kingdom Metazoa; phylum Echinodermata; class Echinoidea; order Camarodonta; family Strongylocentrotidae; genus Strongylocentrotus; species Strongylocentrotus pallidus. The sequence continues at coordinate 22,010,493 of JARBES010000126.1, forward strand.
AAACTGACTCAGCAGACCCTGGTTGATACTGAGTCACGTCTTTCAGATGGTGAGGTTGAAGGTCAGCCCTTCGATGTAACTAATCATACCTGATTAAAACATGACTGTAAAAAAAAAAATGACACATGTAGGAAGACCGATCAATACCAACAAATTTCTTCTTACTCTCGTGTCCAGAGCACAGCTCCTTCACCTCGCTCTCGATCTGCTCTGTGATTGGATGATCCATCAAGCTGTGAAGAACACCTTCAGCCAACTGCCCTACATCTAGCATGCTTCCAGGGCATGCTCCCATGGACTTCAACCAATCACAGCGCAGCTTCCAGTCCTCATGGCTGGCCCTCTCCAGGACAAGTAAGAGGGCTGCTTTCACAAGCAACTCGTTAGACATGGTTCTACAATGTGAACAAAATAGAATAAACTTCATAAGTACATGTGTAGAAGACTTGTACAGTGTCCGGGTTGGTCCTTGGACGTCCAAATATAGCCGATAGGCCTTTTGCTCGCCAGCCACTGACCTCTTCAACATTAAATAAAAAGTTTTAAAATCTAATTCATTCAAATTTATATATTCAAACAATTTTGAGAAAAAAATCCTAACAGACATGCGTAAATATTCACTCCTGAATGATAAACGCCTATAAATCTAAACAACAGCACCAACAACATTGGGAAACAGAATTATCAGTCATTCTTCAAACATAGTACAAAAGCTGAGAAATTTACATGATCAATTTAGTGCAGAAATTTGTAAATTACTGCAAAAGTTTGATACCAAAAGCCAGTATGTTACATAAAAATGTGCAAATAAAATTTCCATTTCATTTTCCTGTAGTTCTATGTCAATCTATACATATCCACATTTGTATTGTTATTTCAATGAAATAATGTTGGAAGTACAATCTAGGAGAGCTTTACCTTATTCACTTAGCTATTTGTCCTAAGGAAATACAGTTCCTACATGTTTCATATCACAAGGTCTTACAATCATCCAGTCTCATGCTAAAATTGGGGATTTTAAGCCCATCTGTACTAGTTTACAGGAGGGATTAGACCACCCTCCAAGGTCACTGACAGGTGGTTATCTCATCAAATCAGCTCTCACTTAACATAAGAAAAAAAGGATCATAGGGGACCAATGGTCACCGATTAGGCATTGTTTTCTATATAGAGGGAGCAAGTAGCTACAAGTACGGTAGGACAGTGTGGCTTAAACAAACCTGTCAGAATTCTGTTCGTCCATCATGAGATGATGCAAGACAGCTCCCTGTCGCTGGATGGACACCAGCGCTGGATTATTGCTCAGGTGTTTGGCGTCGGTCAGAGGGTAGGCCTTGATGATGCATTCCCCACAATCACCACCATCACCACCACCATCATCATCTCCATCCCTAGCGACAGGGAGAGCAGTGTCAGCAAGGGTGTGCTCCTCAATCTCCATAGGACTGTCATGGTCCTCATCAGCAGCAGGAGTCGTGTCGGTTTGTCCGTTCAGACACTGCTCCAGTGTCTCTCTAGCTCTCTGTAGAAAAAGTAGGAATAATGTTGTACCATGTCATTGCATTTAAAGCCCCACTGTACTACTTATAGCTACTTGCGCCCTCTATATAGCAAACAATGCCTAATCGGTGCATGTTGGTCCCCCATGATCCCCTTTTTCTCATGTAAATTGAGAGCTGATTTGATGAGATAACCACCTGTCAGTGACCTTGCAGGATGGTCTATTCCCCCCTGGCCAAACTAGTACAGACAGGCTTAAATATAGAAAACTTGAGGCTTTCTTAATTTATGGTAGAATAAACAACATGTAACAATATATTCAAGATTTATACACAGAATAAACCATGTTAGGATACTATTCCTGGAACTTTAGCCCATGAAAGGATTGGCTTGAGACACAAACAAATTAGAAATGTTTGATTGACTCTGTATTCTTCTTGGTTAACTCTATGACACCTGCCCATTACAAGATGAAGGATGTACACTGTAGACTTGCGGCTTCAAGAGAAGAGGGTTCTGGTACATGTAGGTAAGGACAGACCAGCAGATATTCCAATGCCCATTCCTCCCCAAAGTTGTAAAGGGTTTGCCCATCCTCACTAAAACTCTATTGATGTATGAGAACTTTGCATCATCCAGTTCCTTTGAAAAGGCAATTTAGACACAACTACTGTAGTTGGGTCATGCCTTGATTCTCTCCAACAGGTTAAACAGGGAGAGAGAATAATCAACACTTGGATAGTATACAAATGATACACAGCAGTGAGGGCATTAGTAAGAATTACCCACACAAGGTACCTTTCGAACAGTCTAACACGCCTGAGGCGATGGCCAAGGGTGTTTGGACTTTTTCAAAGGTACCGAGTGTGAGTATTTTACTAATGCCCGAACAAAATGATGTGAATTATTTGTTTTACAAGATTATGTTTTATTTGTTTTATAAAATGATGTTTTATAACATGATTTTACTAATGACCGGTCATTAGCATTTGATAATGACTGTTCATTTAAAAATTACATGTTAGGCAAAATAAATGCCTGGTCACGTGTACGCTCTCAACTAATCATTTGATTAGGATCCATGTCATCATCTTATAAACACAGCTACTGTAGGTGGGTCATGCCTCAATTCTCTCCAACCGGTAAAACAAGAAGAGAGGATAATCAACACTAGGCAAGTAAGATATGACCCATAGAAGAACCAACCTGTTTGTTGGCGATGAGTAGCTGACTATTGACATACACCTCCATGCATGCCTCCCGGAGCGCTCTCCTCATCCCCAGTCCATTCCTCACCAGCTGCATCACCATGGACGCTGCAAGGAGGAGACTCGGTAACCGGGCGGAGTCGGTACCCTGGAGACGGGACCGCATCTCCTGGTGGACGTGCATCAGGCTGGTGATGGTGTCTTCGGAGGTCAGGCCCAGGGAGTGTAGGACGGCCCTGGTGTCCTGGGCGCTGTATGCCCCGCCCTCGCTCTGCGCACCATGGAAGGAAAGAGAAATGTTTGGATTATGCAATAGTCTTACAAACCAAGTGTATACATGCATTATGTTGATGGTAAAAGTGGCAAAAACCAATTGCACATCACATGCAGGTACATTCAGGCAAAATACTGATTCCCAAAGATTGATCAGGTCAAATGATTCCCATTTTACCGGTGTTTCAAAAAAAGTTGTACTGTATTATACCCTATCTTTTTTACATTCATATATATCTATTCATGTATTTACAAATGTATTTTAAATGTATTTGCTGAAACTGAAATAACAAATTGAATTGAACTGAATTGAATTGAATTGAACTATAATTATATACGTCATGAAAGAATCTGCACAATTGATTGGTACATTGCCCATCATGGGATAAATAAACTTCACACTGGCCTCAAGCAAATAAGCAGATCAGCATCAAGGTGTGTGTCTAGTATGCCTGCATTCTTCAGGTGATTAATGTGCAAATGCTGTATGTCTTGAAGTTATGTATTATCGTTAGCACTGTTAAAAGTACTCTTATCGTATGTATTCTTGTTAACTATATCATTTTGTAAAACTGGGACCCTACCTACAAGCCATTTGCTTTTAAAGGTATCCCAACATTTTATATATTAATTTTCCCTTGTGTTCACATTGTTTTAAAATGGAAAATAAATGAATTGATCCAAATCAATCGAAAGTTTGCAGTCTCATATCTCTTATGTACATAGTTGCGATTGATATCGATCGCAAATAAGTTGCGATTGATATCAACTCTTTGTAAGATGGGGCCTGGATGTCACAATCCACTGTATGCTTCATTATTTGACCAAGGCCTGGAAAAACTTTAACTTCATGCTAGACTACAGTTCATGTGAGTGTTGATATACTGACCTCTCCTAAGATGTAGATCTCCACTCCTCTGTTTCTCATGGCTCTCGAGATCTCACCGTGTCGTGGATCCATAGACAGGAACAACCTGGATGCAAGTATCACCAAAGATATATCAAATATGCCAATTTCGTAATGTAATCAAATTTAATGCACAAATCTTTGTTCAGTGTCTCGTTACAAATTATTTCACTCACCCGTTCCAAATAATTGTATTCCAATAGTCAGAATGTGAGTTGCATACATTCTGTGTTATTAGGTAGGATGAGCCATAATGCTTGTCCTACCTAGCAACAAATAATGGCACTTAAAGATTTATATATAAAATTTGATTACATTACGAACATGGTGTATTCAGTCAAACATGCCAGGAGTATACTTTAATCAAGATAGTGTTCACTTTCATAGAACACCGTGTATGAGAAGTTTTTAAACCTGTACCATGATAGCATGTAATTCAAAACATACGACCATTGGCCACTAGAAAGTTTAAAGCATTGGCATCTTGTAAGGATAAACTAGCCTTTAGATATGTATGTATGTGTAGAGCTAGGGAAATTATCTTTTGCCCCTTTATACACTGATGGATGTAAATGAAGGACGAAAACAGAAATTGAGATCCAATTCCTATTCATTTTAAAAGTTTTGAAATTCAAGGAAAAGGAAAATATGTAGTCCATATAAGGGTCCATATTCTTCTAATTCAGTTAAACCTGACTGTGAGTCTAAGATCATGATCAACAAAAGGAAAACACAGACCTCGCACTAACTTCCTATGTTAAACCCGATTTTAAACAAAATCTTAAAACCAGCACCGGGTTTAGAGACATGCAAGTATGCCTATATGTTATGGCGCTATACGAAAAACATTTAATTATTATCATTAGAATCTAAAGTATTTATTTCTTGAAATGCTAGTCTACAGGCTACGCATCCATTCCTGCCCTCCCTCCAGCTAGGCACACAATAAGTGGGACATGACGAACCTGAATTGTGGGTGTGGTTTGATGGAGACATGCAAGTATGCCTATGACTTATGCGCTACACACAAAACATTTAATTATTATCATTATGACCTAAAAGTCTGTATTTCTTGAAATGCTAATCTACAGGCTGCGCATCGATTCCTGGCCTCCAAGCTAGGCAAACAATAATTGGGACGTGACGAACCTGAATTGTGGGTGTGGTTTGATGGACGGGATCTGTCCATCGATGACCCCTCTCTCGTTGATAGTCAGGACTCCACCAGGCTCCAGCAGTGCGTTCAGACGATCCAACACAGAGGGGCTAGAAGGTGTCAAAAGAGATACGTTTCAGACCTCGTTTCTATCCTGTAGGTCATTTCAAGCCTATCTGCACTAGTTTGGCCAGGAGGTATTAGACCTCCCTCATGGTCACTGACAGGTGGTTATCTCATTAAATCAGCTCTCAATTAACATGTGAAAAGGGGGACCATGGGGGACCAACGGTCACCGTTTAGGCAATGTTTGCTATATAGAGGGCACAAGTAGCTAGAAGTAGTGCAGTGGGGCTTTAAAGCAACTGTTCTCTCGTTTTATTATCATCTTCTTTTCTTTGTACTCCCTGCTTTTTAATAGTTACACATAAGTATACCAAAAAAAGGTGTAAAAAGAGATACGTTTCAGACCTCGTTTCTATCCTGTAGGTCTGGGCCCGTTGCACGAAACTTACCATTGATGGTAACTTTGCCATCGATGGTAACTACCATGGAAACCTTGATTTTGATTGGCTGTTGAGCCCTGTTACCATCATAGTTGCCATTGATGGCAAAGTTACAATAAATGGTAAGTTTTATGCAACAGGGCTCAGTTCACGCAAGTGTTCTCTCATTTTATTATCATTTTATTATTTTTGTACTCCCTGCTTTTCATAATTAAACATATAGGTATACCAAAAAAGGAACAATATCAGATGAATCATCCAAAATGAAAAATTCAGATTAGTTTTCTTTGTGTATCAAAGCATGACGGTATAGACAATAAGCTGAAATGAATATGCACAGCAATTTATCTTTCAATGAACAATGGCATAAATGGCATGTTCTAGCTACTTTGTATCAACAAATTATATGAACTGAGAATCATTGAGACGTGCTCATTTATACTACATGTATTGTATAATTTTTATTATATATGTATGTCTATATTTTGTGTAAAAAGTGAAACAATAAAAACTTTAAACTTTAACAACAGGAAAATTTGCCCCCAATCAGCCATTTCTTCCACTACACTCGATCATACAGTTTACAGGACTCTTTACTTTTCCTTTCCTTCTAAATATAAGAATAAATGCAAGACCTCCAACCAATACTGACCTACAAAAGTTGACATTATCTACTAGCAGCCAGTCTCCATTCTTCAGGGCATGGACAAGGAGGCCATCCACCCACTCAAACCTGCCTCCCCCGCCAGGAGTGGAAGAGTCCTCCAGTTTGCACTTGCTCTTCAAGGCACTGGCAGCTTCGACCACTGGAAAATGAAGAAAAAGGGGTGTCATTTAACGTTGTGGTATGTCCAAGGTATCTGGTCATTTTTGTCACAAGTAGCTTGGTGCAATAAAGATAATTAACATCACAACTACAATTTTGTCCTTGATATTTGGTCTGAGTCTGGCTATATGAGGGTTAATAACTTACTATAATCATCAGATGTATGGAAATCAATTATGACATTGGTAATTTATGAGACAAAAAAAAGGAGTAAAGACAAACATTTGAGAATGAATTCTACAAACACATTCTATTTTTATCTCTTTAAAAACAGCATCTTCCTAAATATGTCACGTTTCCTAACGTACTTACCCGTTGCAAGCTCTGAGGCATCTTTCGTTGTTTCAGAGGATTTCTGTAACTCAGCCAAGAGTTGGTCAAGCAAGTTGAGTTTCTGCTCGGTAGGATGAAGGCTGTCTTGTTGTCCTAAGGGTATACAAAATAATACAGCATTTGATTTGATTTGATGTGAAAAGGTATTTATTAAAAACCACTTGGCAGCTCAACAGTTGAAATACAAAGTAATACGATACAATTTGGCATTAAGACTTATACATAATCAAAGATAAATACATTGTAGCCATAGCATGTAAATAAAAATTAAAATAGGGTGAAATTTAACTTTATACAAATCAAGCGAAGAGCTGCTGTTTCAAGTAATCAATATAAGATCTAAGAAGCTGTAAGAAGCATGTAATAAAAATAAGAAAATCTAGACATCTGGGCACGGTTTCACAAAACCATCATAAGCACAAGTTCACTGACATCCCATTGAAATAGGTGTTAAATTTCAATGGCTGTCGGCTGTTTCGTGAAACACTGCCCTCATTGACAAGTTTCAAATCATCTAACAGTCTACGTCATATATGCTCTGGTGATCATTCTCTAGAGTCTAGTTTCTACACTAACAGAATTTCTAACTTTAATCCTGATCTTAACACTCTCCTTTACCCTAACCTTAAACCTAACCTAAAACTCAATTGCAATTTTAACCCATACTCTACATATTTGTTTACCTGTATGCAGAGCAAAGGTCACAGGAGCAAAGGTCAGGTCACCATTTGACCTTGACCTAATTATTTTTATCATTCACTGCGGAAAAAAAAAAAAAAAAAACATTTATGCAAAATATAACTTACTGCCTGCAGTAGGTAGTTTGAGTGCACTCAAAATTCCCATGATCCTCTTTGCTTTCGGCTTGGTTTTCGATGCATCACTGGTGAGAAGATCTCTGATGGTTGCCATAGAAACATCATCTATCATGCCTAATAGGCTCTCCCAATGCCTATTGAGATCAGCCTAGAAAGATGGAGGAAGAACATGTGAAGAAATTCAAGTCATCTTACAGTATGTATTCTTTGGCTCTCTGAAATTATTCCATAAAATGCTATTATTCTGATTTTTATATGAGTCAGGATATTAAGAACAAATCTTTTATGTTTTGTTTTATTTTACCACATAACTTGAAAGCAAAATATATAAACCAATCACTGTATGATCACAACAATTATTAAGATTTCTGTACTTAATTTTATTTCAGTCGTTTATTTCATTTTGATATATATGTCCCAAGTATATTTGCCATAAACAAAAGGCTCGGACATAGTTTACCTGTTCAAAACCACAGTTATTCAGTACTATCCATAGACTTATAGTTTATTGACAGGACTTAGACCACTGGACAGGACTTAGCCGTGGATGCTACTACTGTAAAACCAGGATCACTAGATAGGATTCAGAGCAGCAAGATTTCTGTCTACGCGTGCAAAGCCACCCAGTACCTTTCATACCACTATTCATAGCTACGTGTAGGATTGACAGGTAGATCCTGGAATAAGACTTAGAGCCCAAAGATTCTCTTTCTTACCTGTTCAAAGCCACCCAGTAGTTCTGTAGTGTCCATAGCACTGTTCATTGCTAGGACCTGGAGCCGATGACCTGTCAAGGAAGCCAGAAGATGGACCAGTGAGGTCTTTCCACTTGAGCTTGGACCAACCTGGACCATGAAGAACAGTTGAAAGAAAACATGAATAAAAAAATAGCTCAGAAATGAAGATGAGTACTGGGCATACAATTACATTGCAAAAAAAAGTGGTTTCAAAGTTCTTCTTAAAATTTGTTCTTAGTGTGTTACAGAATCTTCAAAATTAAAAGAACTTGACTACTACAGTGAAACCTGTATATAAATACCGCTCAAGGGAGTTTAAAAATGTGATCTTTATAGACAGGTGTTCCCTCTATGCAGGTGGTTGCTAAAGCAGGTTTCAATTTACTTGCTAAAAATAATGATGAATTCAAAGCACTGGACTCAGATATTAGTACAGAGGACCAATGCTCATTGTAAGTAGATTGCTCCGCTTAAGGTTTGTGGGTAGACGTTTCTGAGATCAATATAATCCCGAAGTTGTGAAGAGGGTCATCTATCATATGCTCCTGCGACATTTGTTCTGGGTTTTCCGTTGTCAAAGATAAATGATTAAGGTTACAGGTGGGTTTTAGGTTAGATTTAGTGTTAGCTACAGTTTTGAAAATGAAAAATAGTTTACTGCAGAAAATTGACTCCAGAGCAATTATCACAAGAGCAGATGTTGCAGAACGTGAAAGTATCCGTGATCACACACAAAAAGAGTTCCCTAGTCATGCATTTTAAATATTTCTTTTACAGTTAAACCTGTCTACAGCGGCCGCCCAAGGGAAACACAAAAAGTGGTCTTTGTAGACAGGTACCTTTAGTACATGTTTCAATGAGAAACCATTTTCAAGGGAAACAAAAAATGTGCTTGTCGTAGACAGGTGGTCTTTGTAGACAGGTTGTCACTAAAGCAGGTTTGACTGTATAACCAAAGAAAACACATTCTTACCAGTATGGACATCCAGTTCATCTCAACACACTTCATGAGAGATTCAAGTTTGTCAAGGTCATGGTGTAGCAGCTGCAGGGGGACCCTAGAGAGGGCACTGCTCACATCAAAGGCAGGATCACGGGCCAGGAATGAATGTCCAACCTGACAGGACGAGAAAGAAAACAAGATGACTAAGACTGCATCTCTATTATGCCTCCGCCTGATCAATGATCCTGTGACCTTTAACACCTGACCTCACCAAAAAAAATGCTTTCCATTCAATGTTTTTTTCAAGTTTTACATATTTGTGTACGGTTTTCGTTCAATTTCTGTTATATCATCACAGTATTAAGATATTTTTAGAAACTTTCAACACTTTCATGACCCTATGATCTTTCACCTTTGACCTCTTACACCCACAATCTAATCACTTCATCTTTGCATGCTCAGACATACTTTATCAATGTTTGCTTTGAATTGCTTAAAAGCCTCTCAATTCATTGCGGTACCAAATTATTTTCTGGTATTTTGGGTGTATTTTTTAACACTTTTGGGATTTCCAAACTTTCGACCTTTGCTTTGTAACAAAGCCAAAATCTAATCCTTGCATGCCCATGCATACTCTATCCAAGTTTGGAATGAATAGGTTTCATACTTTTTAAATCTTAAAGATAATGAGATATCTTCTAGTACTTCTTAACACGTTTATGACACCGTGACCTTTGACATTTGACTCCTTGCACCCAAAATCTAATCAGTTTATCCTTGCATGCTCATACACATTCCATCCAAATTAACACTACATGTACATTTAGGATTCTGTTTCCGCCTAAAACTAAGTAAACTACTATTACTAGTAGTTCAGACAAAAATGTTGAATGTTATATTACCTGCACATGAGAATGAGTGAAATGGAACTGCCTGCTACTCCTGTAGGCTACTGGTCTCGTCTTATCTCCCTTTGTTCTGAAGACTGCTTTATACAGCTTGAGGATCTGCAATTATAACATTTAAACTTAAATCAGTTTAGAAGGGTTTTAATCACACAGGATCAAGTAAATTAACTTATGTGTCGGCAAAAGATTACCTTGAAGGCACACTGATTGGCAACAAAAATAGGGCAGGCAAACTATATAAATCACTGAAGTGTAAAATTCCTACATTGTGAACCTTCATCATCATCACCACCACCAAATCCATCACCAGCACCACCTACGATATCATCATCACCACTACCACCATCATCACCATAACCACCTCACCACCACAACCACCATCATCATCATACCACTTCCACCCCCACCATCACCACCATAACCACCACCATCAACACCACCATCAACACCACCATCATCACCATACCACCATACCACCACCACCACCATCACTATAATAATAATAATAATATTCAGCTTTTATATAGCGCCTAATACAATGTTTCTAAGTCCTTTACAGATATACATGTACTATTACCCCGGTCATTGGATTCAGTGCTTGCCGCACACACTGTGTGCATAATCTCCACTCCCTGGGGAGCATTCCAGCCAGGCGTTACTTGATGCTCAAAAACTGTTTGACCAACAATGACGGTCGCCTCCTACCGGGTACCCGTTTAACACCTGGGTGGAGAGTAGCAAGTGCAGATTAATATCTTGCCAAAGGATAATAGTGCCATGTCGGGATTCGAACCCTCGGCCTTCGCATCTCCAGTCAAGCGCCTTAACCCAATCGACCACAACACTCCCACGACCATCATCACCACCATACCACCACATTTTTTCCTATCCCATTGCTCAGCTCACCTTCTCCTTGTCATCGGCAGTCCTCATCCTGTCTCCATACACCAGACCGACATGCAGCCCTGGGTCCATCTGACCTTTGACCCCTCTGTCATGCACCATCAGGTCGCACCACCTGAAGAGGTCACGCAGGTTGAACTCCCATGGTCCTCCTCTCTGACCCCATCGACCCTCAATCATCGTCTTCCTGTACAGCTGTAATTAAAATACATATGAGGATAGAGATAAAGAAGATACAAAGAAGCATTAGATGAAGTTGATCTGGCACAAGTTCCTACATTTGTGTGCAGCGAGTCTCAGTTTGGAGTTGTGTGCAAAATTATGCATCATTCAGATGCTCTGATGCCAAGATCTTAAGAGAGACTTCATAACACCCCCCCCCCCCCCCCATCTTTCTATTTTGAAATCAGTTTCACTAAAAATTTGACCAGGAGCCTTAGAGAATGCAAACATCGATACAAATACAAAATACATGACTTTTTTTATTGGACATGTGTAGCAAGAAAAGGAAAATTCCAGAAAAATTCCCATTTGACGAAGAAAAGTTGACAAATCTATCCCTTATAAATTCATGTCCCGAATAGTTTAAGAAACCATGTACTGGTCTACCATCAGTATAAACACACATGTACAATAGAAGTTTTAGAGCACTTACCCTGTTGCTGTATTCCACCATCTTGATCAGCATATCTCTGTCTATCATAGGATACATGGATCGGATGATGAAGAGAAGGTCCCCTGCAGTGAACGGCTCTATGTACACCTGGAAAAGAGATGAAAATCTGGAATAAGTGTTCCATATCTTATGTTGCTCATTATGGTCACTCACATAAGAAAGATAGGACAGTTTGCATCCATTATTTCATGTGCGCTTTCATAAAGAATTGGCATCCTAAAGGAGTCTTTCAAAAGCTGCAAATATTACTGTAAAGGACAGTCTATCAATCAAAACTGGCCTAATTCATAAATATGACACTTCTGTAGGACTATGTTCATAACACTGACAAAATACAGAGATGACACAATATATCAATTATGAATCATTATGAGTTATCTTCAAATAACTTTTTTTATGCAATTTAAAGTACAATCACATTGACATATAAGTGCCAAGTAGCACTTGTGAAATTCAAATACACATTGTTTTTCACTTTCACGATTAAGGCCATCATCAAATTCAACAACAAGGTGAACAAAAGTGCCATCAGTACAACACTACCACCAACTCAATCATTACTCCACCACAACGATACAAACACTAATACAAACACATATTCAAAACCACAGCACAACGACAAACACCACTCCACCAAAACACAAATACCACTCTTTCACCTCAAACACAACACCATTACCACACCACTACAACACCAATACAAACACCCATACAAACACCCATACAAACACCAATACAAACACCAATACAAACACCTATCCAACACCACAAACACCACTCCACCACAACTCCACCACTATCATCACCATCAACACCACAACGCCAACAAACACCACCAAAAACTCCACACATTACCTGTGCACCATCAGCACGACACTACCAACAGATCCATCACCACAACACTACAACACCAATACAAACACCTATCTAACCCCATAACATGACCACAAACACCACTCCACCACCACAACACCAACAAACACCACCAAAAACTCCACACATTACCTGTGTGAACCTATTGAGGAATGATTTGGGCAGCCCCTTGCGCCCTCCTCCCTGCTTCAGAGGGTTCTGGCATGCAAAGAGCTTGGTATTCTCGTGCTGGATCTGG
>JARBES010000126.1:22249582-22259806 GCA_030265145.1 Strongylocentrotus pallidus
GGGAACAATGAGTGGGATGGGTTTAGTGCCGTCACAATAAACTTGCGCATTACACGCGTACGTATAATTAGAGCAATTTATGCACCCCCAAGAAATAATGAATACAGCCCGACAGAACTGCACAGATACCGCACAGATCCGGTCAAGGCGGTACGCGTAGCGTTAAACTGCCAAATTTACAGAAATTGTGAGGAGCGCTTTTGCTATGAAAGGAATTGATATGCATGGTAATAATTATTACTAAGCATACAATTTAGGAACATATTTGTACATGGTAACAGTTATGACAAAAGATACAATCATAAGTAATATGAATACACTGGAGAAAAAAAAGGGATTAATAAAGTGGGGGATCTACTCAAAGCAAAGCTTGTATTATGTAGGTCCCAATTAATGATTGTGCATATATTAAAAGTTAGGATATCTTCAGGTTGACACATAGTTGTTTTTAAACTGAGGTATTATTATTATTACCTAGTGCAATACATATAAACATATTCGTCCTATTTTATGATTTTATATAGCAGACATTGTCACATTATACACCAAGTCAAACAATCGTAATTGAAGCGGTAGAAGGAAGGGGGTGGGTGCTACTTTCATACATTTTTAGAATCACCATTCTGGAAAGTCCAACACATGCTTTTGTTCATGTCGACACGAAAATTCGATTATTAACGAAAGCCCTACGAGAGGACTTAAAGCCGTCGGTCCCCTGGCTGCTTACTTACTAGCATATATGCTTTCTTAGAAGTCAGGTAAAGACATTTCTCAAACAAGGAGCAAGTACAGGATTGTCGTAGAAGTAGAACAAAGATTTTAATGATAAGAGTTTATGCGTGTGTGTCGGGGGGGGGTGGGGGTGTCTAGGGATTTTGTCTTTTTACTAGGAATTTCGGCCCAATGTTAATTTAGCCCTAAAAACAATTTATTTTGTTCATGCTTTTCACCTCAAATTATTAGGACTTTAGGTTTGCCTATATGAAATATGATATCTTAAAGTCGTTTGATCAATAATTTACTTATTAAACAATACTGTCCAAACAATGAAGCGTTGGCAACAAAGTAGCAGTTTTATCCGGACTTCTGTGCTTTAATATTCTGGTAATAGCGACCTCTTTCGGCAGATGTTGACCTTCCTAAACAAGAAACTCGTTTTTCTTTCATCAAAATGGTTTCAGGATGGCCAATCAAGGATAACTTCAATTAAGGGGGAAGGGGATTTTTTTTTGTCTTCTTTTTTGCGATTTCGCTCGGGAATCCTCGTTACTTGAGCGTGAGCTTGTATCATCGGATGGGAGGGATTTAGAAGGGGGCAACAGGGGTGTATTTGTCATGATGATATTAGTCTGGGAGGGATAATCAGGGTAGGCAGATTGATCCCGGGGAGCAGAGCTAGGGATGGCAAGAAGGGAAAAACAAACCCACAATCGCAAATCGAGAGAGTCATCTTTGTTTAACGAATGTTTTGGCATTATTTTAGGTTGATATATAGTGACAATGAAATGCTTTCTGTAAACGAGTTAATAGAGAAATGATTTATTTCGTTATTCTTTAGATGTCTTTGTCGTGATTCACGCTGCAGAGATTTAAATGATCTTGAGGGGGGGCCCCCCCCCCCCCCCATTAAAAAAAAATGTAAAGAAAGATATAAGGTAATTTTCCCTCGTAAAAAAATAATATATATAACTCTTTTGCTCTTGTCTTTAATAGTTTTCTTTTCACGTCCTATTACGTCATGGGCGACCAGCAGAGACGGATACTGGCCCTATACAATAAGCCATCATCATCGTCATCATCACCACCAGTCCATCATCACCAAATGACTTCAAGACGATTTTGTCGGCACTTTTATTCATCTTTTCCCTCTTTGTATACTTATAACAAAATCTTGAATAAATATAGAGAGGGTACCCATATACAAGGTCTCTATGCAATTTGAACAAACAGAACATTTAATAAGACATCTAAAAAAAATCGTCCTCAAACTGCTTACAACAGTAACAATATCGAGTGTAACAGTTTAGAACGGGAAGACGATTGAGTAGGGGGTGTCAACCTCACCCACTCGCCGCCCTTCACTTTTACCGACCCCTATCATCACCATTATTCATCTCTAATCACAATAGACCGGTTTATTAACATAATTATTCAAGTAAACAGTGTATGAATGTTTCTTTCCTGGGGACCTAGTGAAGGGTTATTCCATTAAACTGTTATTAATGAATGAACTACAATGCTTGGAATCCAGTCTCCTTTCATTACTTGTTGATGTGACGGGCAAGCCTCGGGCAAGCTTTCAGGTTGTCGAGAACAACCCTTGTGAAAAAAAAGTGTGCATACAATTTTGAATATGTTAGTAAACCGGTCAATTACAATGTTCTGAATAGTGTGCAAAAGTTTGCACGTGGATAAAATCAACAGACTCTAATATCACTATAGGGACCCTTCTTTTGTGTTTTCCTTTAATCTTTACCTTGTGCCATCAAACTTTATTCATTTTGTGCAATATCATCTTGATCAAATTTAGCATCATCATCAATTTTCATGACAAATATTTAATGTGTTTATACTTTTTATAGCGTTTTTGACTTGTCGCTTTAGGTTCATTGTCCCTATTGCAAACAATATTCTTTTCAGACTTTCTGAACAGAGTCAATCTCCAAATGATTAGCACTGTAAAAATGACTTAACAAATTCAATGGCATTTTTTGGTAATTATAAGATCATTTCAGACCTCGCTTTTATAAATAATGAGAAAAATGTTAACCGAATATATCCCTGGATAGTTCAACGGTTGCTTCGGTAGTATGCTCACCTGTTTCTCGGCTCAATACATCACTGACAAGGGTTTCCGACTCTAGTATCAAGGGAGCATCTGACAAGGACTATTTACTATCTCTATCTACTTCGAACATCATTTTGGTGCCCTTCAACTGCAAAATGAATTACCTCACTTTAATTGCATTTAGCCTTTTTCAGGGAAGATCACCACTACCCTAGATGCTTTTTAAGGACATCTTTCAACCTATTTTTATTCCTCTTTTGTTTTGCTTGTACATTGGTGATTAGCCCCAAAAGTGGATTTGATTATCCTTTGTAATTGGGTATTAAATAGTTGTATACATGATGATTTTTCAATTATTATTTTGTTTTGATTCTTCTTTTCTATTTACTTGTACGCTAATGGTAATTAAAAATTGTGACGTACATTTCAATCAAGTCATTTGATTTGATTTGATATGATTTTAAACAGTTCGCTGGCTCTTTTTGTTCGTAAAAGTAGTTGATTATCTAAATCTCTCTTGTAATTAGACCATTGTGGATTTCGTAGTTAAAAAAGACAAGTTTAATGCCTAACGTAAAAAAAAGTCCGGCGAGACTAACTTAGTAAGTTCCTAATGGTGATCGTAAATAATAGATCTAACATTTTAAACGAAAATGCCACTCATCGAAGACCTTTTCCTGACGCTATACAGGATTAATGAAATAAAAGGATTAAGTCATTTTATGAATGTTTGCAAGGTCACTTAAGAAAATCCACATCGTATAGAGACACAACTCGTATAGACAATTGAAATTGTTAAGCCTCCTTACAAATTTATATATACCAAATTACATCATTAATTTTGTATCATAGAGAGTCGATTCCAGGCTGGTCGACTCATTTTCCTTATCCTCTTGAACTCTTACTTCACCATCTTCTTATCAAAAGTGATACCCTAGGCGTCTAAAAGGGTCAAGTTGTTAATCAGAGGAAATCCGATATTGCTCCTGTTCTTAATAACACCTCTTGAGTACCATGACAGTCAACTTGACGTTTTCAAAACATAGCGATTTCATTTTTTAAAACTTTTATCAATTTGTGTGAATTGTTGATGTAATGTATATGAATCTTGTTTTACACGACCTTAGCCCTCCTATAATACTCTCCCCACCCACTTCTTTCTGCTACAAATTTAAGTATGACTATCTCATAAAATTCCTTTATCTCATCACTTCTCCTCCTTACACCCCCTCTTTCTCTCTCTCTCTCTTTCTCTCTCTCTCTTTCTCTTTATCTCTCTCTTTCTCTCTTCCCCTCTGTCTCTCTCTCCCTCTCTCTCTCTCTCTCTCTCTCTCTCCCTCTCTCTTTCTTCCCCTCTCTCTTTCTTTCTCCCTCTCTCTCTCTCTTCCTATCTTTGCAAAACCTCTCTTTTGCTTGTTCCAAACATCCAACTCTTTCAAATCGTATTCACTTTTACAATTTTTATTGCATTTCCCCTAAAGTTTCTTCAAGGCACTTTTCTTGTTTCACGGTATTAACATTTGCCCATAATTGAAGTTTCAAAGTGTGCCATTTCCAACTCCTGTTCGTTCCAAATCTGTAATTTGTGAATACCTGTTTAAAAAAAAATCAAATCAAAAGCCGGTGAATAAAATGGAAGCCTACGTCACATGGCACCTGAATGAATAGGAAATATTTGCTAAAAAACAATAAAAGAAAAAAGAAAAAACATTCGACCAACCGGCATTGTGATTATATTGCAAGTCATACAAGACAAATCAACCAACTAACGAAAAATTTCTACTCATAAACCCGGTTTCATTTAACGCTAATGAATAAATTGGAAGCGTATGACACATGGCAAGGTATTGATTATAAGGGAAATCTTTGCTAAAAACCAATAAAAGAGATTTCCGTTTGATTTCATTTAGTCATTGGTTTAAACTGGTCGACCCAGGAAGGCAGCAGACTGCTTTGCTCCTACTAAACTAGCACCGATATACATTTTGCACAGGTGAGGACAAAATATGAAACATACAGTCTGTAAAAATCAAAAGACGCTAGGTAAACGAGCATCCTTTTTTTTTTTTTTTTTTTTTTTTAACTCTGCAGCATATAAGGACACTTTTCAACTCCAAACTCCACTCTACATGCTATTTTGCTCTTACATATTTATACAAACTAGACCTTGAACTTGGACAGAAGAAGCAACAGCGCTGTTCAACTCGTTACTCTTTTGTCCGTTTACCAAACAACAAGGAGACTTAGTTTATAGGCCGATTAGTTTTGATGTAATTTCCTTGCTATTATCTGCAGAATCGACGATAGAAGGGGAATATCAAGACTTCAAGGTAGCAAGAGCTAGCCCCGATTCAAAACTGAAATCATATATGTATGTATGTACACTTTACGTATTGATTGAGAAAATCAATAATAACCTCACTTGGTTACTGTCAAACGTTAATGTATCTTCATAACTTTCAAATTGTTGAACGGTTTCTCTCTGGTTAAGAGCCAGGAAATTCATCTTTACCGTACCATAGCCAGACATTGTACAATCTCTTTTACAATTTAAAATATTATATCACTCAAATGTTCGTATTTCTAATGGTATTTTTGCCCTTGGTTGAGCATACAGATTGTGAAACCATCCGGTGTTTGATTAATCCCTCTGTACATTTCATTCCACTTCTAACGACATTATTTCTTTCGAAATGATAGAGTACAATACTTTGTTAGAAAAAAGAAGAAAAAAGAAACCTATTTTCTTTCGTGAATTATTTTTGTTCACAAACTGAATAACACAAATTCATGGAGTGTACACATGCACAATGGTACCCGGGAATGGTACTTACTTTAGTATTTGAAGCGATGCCAACACAGGTGCGGCATTATCAAAAAGGGAACCCCAAAGGAATTTAACTCTAACAATACCAGGCAGAATAATGTATGGGATTTATATTACTTGGAAGGGTCTGTTCAAAAATGATTTAATGGCACAGTACGGGTTGACATTACAAAAATTGTTCATGAAATCGCATCCAATCATGCTCAAAACTCTATTGATCTATAATCTACAATAGACTTGAAAGGTATTTTGTACTTTTGCCAAACAATATACATATTTGCCTTTCATGATGGGATCAAAGATAATACAGTCAGGTTAATCTTTTCTGAGATGCAACATAGATCATGATGAAAGCGGAAAATAATCAAGTCCTCAACGCTGTAAGCTGGTATTGGCAAATTAAAAAAACGTGTGCCATTCTGAACAGGTCAAAATCAAAATCCCTTGCAAAATTTACTACAAAGTCTTTCCCAGATGAACGTATATGTAACCGATCTGACCATTGAAGTAGAAGAAGCTGCATGTCTAAGGAAATAGTTTGCCTTAGTGTACAACATTAATTATCCATGAATTTAATGATAATAATAAATGAATGACAACTGAGCGCAAAAGTGGTCAATCGCGTCTTCACTTAGCTCTTTGTTATAAGATACAGACATTTGAAGCGTATTAGACTTTACGTCATCATGACAAAACAGATGACTTGGTTTTCCCCGCGTCATAGCTGAACAAGACGTTCTTCTGATAATAACCTCTGAATGAAATGAAAAGTTGCTGACACGAAATGTACAGGTACTTCACCAAATAGGTTTAAGCCGTAAACTTTATTTGCCATTCCGGCGTTCTATAGAATTATGGTTGAAAGAACCTCAATAACCGTAAAACTCAAAAGGCGACAGGAAACCCGTTTTTCTGAAAGGCTTTCAATTCTTTGTGCATAAACACGAGAAGAAAAATAGGGAAAAAGGCAAACCAAATCAATTGTGTATTGTATTTGTTCATGTCTGCATTTCAGTCAAATTTATACTTGACAATTTTCTTTCACATTTGCTAAATAAGACGGACACGAGAGTATCAAACTTGGATTGCACCTTCTTTTGACTTTGTTTCTAAGTAGAATTTGGACATCACTAATCATATGAAGGGTGGATTGCAACCAGAAAGACCACAGGTACAGTCCATTTTCAAATATCTCTTGATACGTTTCACATTATACAAATGATACACAGGTGTGATCTGAATGGAACGGTATGAATTGTTTTCACAAGAAAAACCTCCATATATTCTCAGGGCTGCAAGAAGCAAAGCTCAGGCAGACAGCCAGGCGCTGCACCAAGGAGTACTGGATCCAATTGAGCGAAGAAATTAAAAGTGCTGCCATAACGGGTAACATCAGAAAAATATACGATGGCATCAAGAAAGCATTGAGACCAGTACAGAGCAAGACGGCACCCCCCAAATCCTCCCACCGGGGAAGCAATCACTGAAAAGAATAAGCAGATGGAGATATGGGTGTAACACTATACTCCGACCTTTACTCCAGACAGAACACTGTGTCCACACTTCAGCTCTTGATGCCATTGAGTGTCTACCTATAACATGGATGAGCTCGACGCCGAGCCAACTTTGGATGAGCTCAGCAAGGTCATTGCTAGTCTGACTGCAGGAAAGGTACCAGGCAGCGATGGAATAACACCCGGCCTGATCAAGCACTGCAAGACTGTCCTATTGCTCCCACTGTACGAAGTCCTCTGTCAGTGCTGGCAAGAAGGTGCTGTATGAGGGACGCCAATTAGAACATCACCTCTACAAGAACAAGGGGGTGCAAAGCAACTGCAACAACTACAGGGGCATCTCTCTCCTCGGCATATTTGGCAAAGTCTACACACGTGTCGTCCTAGTTTGCCTACAGAAACCTGGTGAACGTGTCCTTCCCAAGTCCCAGTGTGGCTTCCGCGCCAAGAGGTCAACGGTAGACATGATTTTCTCCCTTCGCCAGTTTCAGGAGAAATGCAGAGAACAGAACATACCCCTGTACTTTGCTTTCATCGATCTCACCAAGGCATTCGATCTGGACAGCAGAGAAGGCCTATTCAAGATCCTTCTAAAGAAAGGATGTCCTCAAAGCTGCAGAGCCTCACCGTTCCTTTCATACAGACACGAAGGGGGCAGTGCAATTTAATGGCATCACCTCAGAGCCATTCGACATAGTGCAGCGGCGTCAAACAAGGCTGTGTCCTTGCTCCGACTCTCTTTGGAATCTTCTTTGCCTTGCCCCTGAAGCATGCCCTTGGCTCAGCAACAGAGGGAATCTACATACACACCAGTGATGACTACGAGCTGGAAGCTGTGAACCAGTTCACGTACCTTGGGTCCACCGTTTGCAGCAACCTCTCCCTGGACGCAGAGCTCGACAAGAGAATAGGAAAGGCAGCAATTAACAACACTCACTTGCCTCACCACACGAGTGTGGGGGTAACACCAAACTCTCTGTCAAGACAAGGATGGAAGTGTACAATGCCTGCGTCATCAGCACACTGATGTACGGTAGTGAGACGTGGACGACCTATGCCAAACAAGAGAAGAGACTGAACGCCTTCCATTTGAGGTGTATCCGCCGCATACTCGGCATCTCATGGAAGGACAAAGTGACGAACTTCGAAGTCCTATCTCGTGCCGGCCTTCCAAGCATGTTCACCCTCCTCTGGCAACACAGGCTTCGCTAGCCAGGCCATGTCCATCGCCTGGAGGATGCCTGAATCCCCAAAGACATCTTCTATGGCAACTGGCAACTGGCAAGAGAGACACTGGCCGCCCTCAGCTGCGCTACAGAGATGTGGTCAAGAGGGACTTGAAGCCTCTAACGATCAACACAGAGCTGGAAAAGTCGGCTCGAGCTGGAGCAGGACCCTGATGGTGCGGCTGAAGATGGGAGAAGACCAACTGAAGAGTGTATTTCAAGAGAAGCGGACCCGCAGAAAAGATCGCTGCTACTCATACAGCACAGAGACGATCCACAAGTGTGACTTGTGTGACAAAGACTGCCACTCGCGCATCGACCTGTTCAGCCAAAGACATCGCTCTTCCAGCAGGACAGACAGCTAGGATTCGTCTTCACAGACCGGAGGAGGACTACATTAAGATGTAGTTTATAAATAATAGAAAATAATAATAATACAAAATTAGAAAATGTAATCAAAATCGGTTACCAATTTGAGGAAGAAGTTAATAAATAACAAATTTTAATGTTATTAATTCAAAACTCAACCGCTCGATTGTGGTGTTTCCTTGCACATTTTGGGTTAAATGCAAAAGTCTGCCGCGCGGTCGCTTTATATACCCTCTCGTTATCTCAAGTTATAACTTTGGCTGGGCGTTTTCCCCGGGCGCGATACTTCCTATGGATACGCCACTGTGTAAATAATACACAATTTAAAATCATTATTTGCAAACATTGAAACAAACTGTGTATTAATTGTATATTTTCGGTATTTTTTATAAAAAATTAATTTCATTATACACATAATATCAAACCTATGGCTATGGATTAATATTAGCTTTCATGTGTTAGTCTGTCAAGATGGGCCTTTCTCTGGTATATCCAATGATGTAAATTGACTTATATACTTGAATACTAAAATCGTTCCATTAAAACAAGTAAAAACAGGATCATTGCACAGTTTTATTTAGTTGTTGCGTTCTATCTAATTTATTAAAATGCATTTATTCTCCTTTTTCAGAATACCTGAGAGAAATGTCTGGTAGCTGAATAAGATGGATTCTTTAAACAGGACTACTAGAAGCAACATCTGCGACCAAAGATATTTCTGTTGAAACTCGATTCAAGAACAAGTGCATGGATATAAATCGGATACAACTGGAATATTTTCATTAAAACACAACAATAAACGGTGAAGATCAATTCAGAGAAAGTTGTGACCAGACTCAGTTTCAAGAAGCATCTATCTAATGACGTTCACCTAAAAAAGGAGTCGGATAATTCTTTCAACTCTTAAGCTGGTCTTCAAATGTCTGACGGACTGTTTACCTTATTTACAAGAGAAATAATTAACGCTGAGTTTTGGTGCAGGAGAAATAACTATCTAGCTTAGATTCTCGAAAGTCGCCTATATCTTTGTTTTATGTTTAAACCCTGAATAAGCTACTAAGTATGTGTTTGTCCTATGGTCGTTGCCGATAAAATTAAGGAATTCCTGTAACTACATCATTCACTCAAATTTGGAACAAACGTAATTACGAACGAGTTACATGTAAACTATATGGGAGGAATAGTTTTGTCTTGTATCATTTCTATGTCTGTTATTTGACATACGTTTAATGAGTCAACTCTGTTACCCAAAATGGCCAAGCGTTCAGGAGTTTCGTTTGAAATAAGCACTGTGATCTTTGTTCTCTTCTTACTCACATTAACCAAGGGTGATATAACTAGAGTGAGTGCCACTGTAGGGGAGAAGATAGAACTTGATTTCAGTTACCCTTCTGAATGCGCATGGGTCACTCTTAGAAATGGAATGAGAGCTCCATTTTACGATTCAGCTAATCTAGAGTCGTTGTCATTAACCGAAAATCAATAACTCGCATTTCAAAA
>JARBES010000126.1:22415602-22425611 GCA_030265145.1 Strongylocentrotus pallidus
ACATGACATATTCATAATTCCTGCAAAGTTCTACAGAATTTGAGGTTGGCTGCAAAAGGGACATAGTACCTTTAATGGCGTTGAACTATTACTACACTTAACCACTCGTGCAATCCCTAACACTTCATGCATACATATATGTTAGTTGATCCAATCATAAATATCCTTTACAAAAGTCATGTTAACCCTTAAAACAATCACAATGACTTTTGAGTAATCAACTCAAGGTCAATTTCAGTGAGCTATTGTATATCCCGTAGAAATAACGTTCTACAAATGTTCTTATTGTTGTGTTCACACATTTCAAAAGGTGATGGGCAAGGCTATTGGAAATGCTTTCGAATCTCTCGAAAGTCTTTACAATTCAACTTAAATTTCCATTAAAAAATGGTGTCTTGATGTTTGTTTTTGTTTTTTGTGTTCCAGATGGTATGTCTTGGCTTGATCGCTGCTACCGCGTTTCTGTTTGTGTTGACATGGCAGTTTGCTCAGTTCATCCTGCTACAACAATTTTTCGAAAGTCTTTACAATTCAAATTAAATTTTCATTGAAAAATAATGCCTTGATGCGATTTCTTTTTTCCTTTTTGTGTTCCAGATGGTATGTCTTGGCTTGATCGCTGCTACCACGTTTCTGTTTGTGTTGACATGGCAGTTTGCTCAGTTCATCCTGCTACTACAAGCCATGGCTCTGTATCTAGGAGCAATTACTGGAGTCATACCCATCAAAAAGGTAAGACCAACATTCCATGACGTTCATGTACATGTACATTCGGTCAGTGGCGGATGAATGGATTATTTTACAGGAGAAGGGAGGGGGGGGGGGGGGGATGGCGAAGTGAAAAGAGAATGATAATTTTATCCAGCATTTCCCTGACAAACCTGGATGTTTATTCCCCAGACTTAATAATAATAATATGCATTTATATAGCGCTCAATACGAAATACCGTCTCGAAGCGCTTTGCAGATATTATCACCCCTGTCATCGGATTCATTCAGGCACAATGTGCACCATCTCCTCTCCCTGAGGAGTATTTATACGTTATGGTGACGGCATATGGCAATTACGCTTTTAATACTGTGAGGGCATATGACATACACACTGCCCTCACGGTGACCATATGTATTTCAAGTCAAGTGCTTAAACCACTTGACTACGACACCTCTACAATGATGATAGTCCATTTAGAAAGTACATGTACTTGTCCAAAACAAGGAGTTCTGCTTTATCTTGTCTTGGAACAAGTGTAATAATACAGTCAAACCAACAAACCAAGCCCAAACTTACATGCGGAGGAACGTTATTTTTTATGTCAGTCTATTGTGCAATGTACATGTACATGTAGGTATGGGACTGTTTCATAAAACTTGTTATCAATAATAAACTCTAAATTTCTATGAAAAATTTGCTCTCAGCCAATCAAATGCCACGATTTCAGTATTATATAACAATTATTGTATTAATTTGTTATTGATGACATGTTTAATGGAACAGGGCCTCTTGTCATGATTGTCAGTGTGACTGGAGTACTCAAGGGTCATTTACCTCTACATCCCTTGTCTTTTAAAGCCCATCTGCACTAGTTTGGCCAGGAGGGATTAGACCACCCTGTAAGGTCACTGATGGGTGGTTATCTCATCAAATCAGCTCTCAATTAACATAAGAAAAAGGGGACCATGGGGGACCAATGGTCACCACATAGGCATTGTTGGCTATATAGAGGGTGCAAGTAGATAAAGTCGTGCAGTCCCCCTTTAAATGCATGGTTTGTTCTTTATTCTTTTCTTCTCATCTCTTAGGTCAAATACCTCTTCAATATTTGTGTGGCATCCATCCTAGCAGTATTTATCTTGCAGTTCTTCAACAAGATGTTACTCGGTTCTCTTGCACTCAGCTTTGTGATCATGGCACTCATAGACTTCAGGTTGCAGGTAAGTGTCCTAGCATATATTAAATTCAATATTTTTTGTTTCAATTCAATTCAATTCAATTTATTCATGTTCACAACAAAACATAACAAATCAATTATAAGCATTTAAAACAAACGTAGAAATACATGTTGGAAACAGAGGGGTCCAATAAAAAGCAATGCTTGTACAAGTGTGAACACCTCAAATGATACTTAGGAATAATGAGTAATTAAATTAACAAGTCTGTAACTACGAAAGGAACTACAAAATAGGGGGGGGGGGGAAGGGGAGATGTAATGTACATTACACTTTTACATTATACTGTATTGAAGGACAAACAAGTATAAAGAGAAAGTTGTGTACTCGTAAGGAAAGAGTCTTGGTTATTAGCACTCTAGAAAAAATTTGCTCAATATGAGCTCAGACTTCGATAAAAAAAATCTTGACAAATATAAATATTTTGCTCATTGCTACTCTTATTAAATAGTATGTAACAAAACATGAATGTATTCATGTTTCATTCCTATTTAATAGTAATTACTTAAACTCATAATAAACCATTTATTGAGTTTGACTGTACTTCAACATATCTATCTATAGCTGTACAAACTTGCTTGAATTCTGATGAAGTCAATAAACTGGGCTTCTTCTTCTTCTTCCAGTGTAATTGCTGCTTCTAGGTGATCATACTTGTGTCTCAAATTGATTTATACTCGTTATTGGATTATTCAATGAAATTCTTTTGTCATTCTTTCTTTCATTCTTTTGTTATTTTACATGTATTATATTGTATGTGATTGATTGGTACCATCACATTCAACCTTGGATAAAACTATTGATAGTACTCAGAATGGTAAAGGTTTATTGAATCAGTCAAAGGGCTTCATTCTGATAAATTGACAGAGAGAGACATTAATTTTGATAAATTAGGATTTATATTCAAGAACAGTATTGATGCAGTGGTGTATTCAAGACACAAAGAATTTTGTTTATTTTGTATTTCTTTAGCCGACCCCGCTTTTTCTCTTTCTCTCTCTCTCTCTCTCCCCTCTTCCATTTTCTCTCACTTTCTTTTTTTATTCTGTTCCTCTCTATCTCCCCTCTCTCACTTTCTTGCCTTTCCTTCTTTCACCCCTCTTTCTTTTTATTCCCTGTTTCCTTCTCTTTAGCTTTCTGTAGGCTTTCTATCTATTTGTTTCTCTCATTTTGTTTTTTCTGATCACCTCTCTTTATAATCTCTTGTTCTTCTCTCCCTCTTCATTTCTTTCTCACTCTTCCTGTTTAATCCTCCTTTTCTCTTCCTTTTTTCACTCTCTCTCTCTCTCTCTCTCTCCCTCTTTTCACTCTCTCTCTCTCTCTCTCTCTCCCTCCCTCTTTTCACTCACTCTCTCTCTCTATATCTCTCTCTCTCTCTCTCTCTCTCTCTTATGTACATCACATTAATATGTGGTGCATTTATTTCAATTACATACAGTTAACAACCAAATTTGATTTGATTTTTTTCTTTCTTTTCTTTTCTTTTTTGTTGTTGGTGTTTTTTGTAACACAAGAATGAAAGGTGGACTGGTTGAATCAGGGCCTTTGTGGAATACTTGCAGATATATAAGCTTTAATTTGTCACATTCTTACAAAGTATAAATTAGGGCAAATCAAATTTGTACATACTTATACAATTACAAAACTAGGTAAGGGTATGAATAATTTAGTTGCTAACTGGATATGTTTCCATTTCATCCCTGTACTTACATCCAGGCTGAGAGACCGGTGGTAACGAGCATCTCAGGGCAAATCCTCAAATTTATTGCAAGATTGGTCTTCACATGTGCAGGAATGTTCATTCTCAACTTCGCAATTAAGGTAATATTACTTACCATTTGTAATGGAACTAGTGACCTTAGCTATTTGTTGTGTATGGATATGGTATTAAGACTTGGAAAATGACATGCATGATTAACTTCAGAAATAAATATACACCTTTGTTCTCTCATTGAAACTCAAAATAACTGGACACGGCGAAGTTATTTTGTCCCAAAGGTTACTGACCACATCAAAGATTTTTAGAATACCAGATCTTTGTATAAAGTTGATAGCCATATTATAGCTGGGATGAGAAGAAAAAATGTCAAGGATAATTGTGTTTTTAATGTTTATATGTTCGATAAAAATTGACAAAGAGTGGTATACAATATTATAAATATAATTGTAAATATGAATTATGAATACTTTGGACCTGGTAACTCAGTCAATTCAAAGCTGCAAAAGTATTTACTTGAGAAAGTATAAACTGAAATATTACTTAGATAGAATGATCTCAGGCCTTTCATTAGGCATGGCTTCATCAGCTCGAGATTGCCAAATATCCCGCTATTTGAACTATCCTGATCGCAAGTTATCCAGTTAATTTGCGTCTTCATCAGCCCGAAGTTGCCATTAGCGGGATATTTGGTTGAGATAATCATCCCAAGATATCTTGGGCTAGTTTGCAAAATATCCCGCTATTTGTCCGGTGCGTCTTCACCAGTCTGAAGACTCGCACTATGTGCGAACGCTGAGCAAAATATCTTGAGCTAATTTCTCGAGCTTGAGTTTCAAGTTTTGAGGTCAAGTCTCGAGCTGATGAAGACGTGATTTGTAACTTCAGGATTATTTCCTAAATCAGAAGTAGCGAGCTATTTGGCAATCTCAAGCTGATGAAGCCATGCCTATAGACTGAGGTCATATCACCAATATTTGAACCCAGTAAAATGAGGAGTTGATTGTAAAGTAAGGAGACCATGAAGTATAATAAATGACCACAAGTGCGCATAACTGAGCATAACAAGAGGAAACATCAATCAGGACTTGAAGTAAAAGTGCCCATGGCAGTAATTAAACTTGTGTGGTATGACATATTGAGAGAGACAAATACCACTTTATGTGCAATAGATATATGACTGCTCGGTGTATAGGGACAATGTGACCCTGTTGTCTATTTTCAATCCTTTTTGTTTTTCTCTCTTGTTTTGGGAGTGTTTATCATAAAGAGACAGAAAGATTGAGGGCAGTAAATGGTTGTCAGGGGAAATAGAACAATAAATGAAAGAGACAGAAACATAGAAAGTAAGAGGAACACATGGATAAAGAAATATATGTATAAGAGAAAAGCACACAAGTGTTGCTTTTGAGAAGCATGTTGATTTTCTAGGTTGGAGAAGCATCATTTTTTATCTACTAGTGTAACATGAAGCTAACTCTACAGTAAAACCACAGATCTTCATTAGCAGAATAAATTGAATGCAATCTACGATTGTTCTTTTAATGTATAAATGTTGCGTAATTGAACAATCTTGTTCACGTCTTGAATGTTTCTATGCACTACTAAAGAAAATGTCACGAATCATAAGGAAACTCTTCTAGTCCTTCCCATCCCTCTCCTGCTGCTACGCATTGTGCACTTAATTTATCTTCAGTCTGTATGAAAATAATAATAATAATAATAATATGGATATTTATATAGCGCCGGTATCCGCCAGGCTATGACGCTCATGGCACTGTACATACATGTATTACTATCACAAAAATATAACTTTCTTAACTAAAATAAATTTTGAAGTCTTTTCTTCTCTGATTCGTGTAATCCCAAGACAACTAAATGACCCTTTACTTCACCTTGTTATTCAATGACCCTTTTTGAGCCCATCTTGCAGAGTTTATTGACCAAGGTTTATGACATATGGGTGACATGTTCACCATTGATATAGACCAATACGCCAGTGATATAGACCAATACACCAGTGAAATAAGAGCGTTCTAATGAAGAGTGATATGAACGCTTTGGTAGCTAGGACACAAATGATTTTTAAGTATGCCCCACACTTTTTAAATGGAGCTTGTTTATTATGTGCTTTTGTCTGTTTTATATTATTTCATGCTCCATGGTCAAGCACTCTTTATTATCCTGCTGCTTTTTTTGCTGGACCGTGCACCCTTTTTAGTCCTACAGTTGGGTGTGAACTCAAATTAACTTTGCTGGTTGTGTAGTGAAATAGCAGAGAAATAATTGCAAGGGGTAAAAAATCAATGAACTATCATTGAGGTGATGAACAGACTAAAATATGTTGAAAATATGTAAAAGATAGGTCATAACTTGATTTTATTTTCTTTCCTGAAATTTACTTACCGGTACATGAATGCTATCATGCATTGTTTGCATAGTTATCAAGCAGAAGTACTCCAAACTTTTGCCTTCAGTTTTCTATAACAGCAACCTTTTAAAGTGTGTTCATACCCACATGAGAGCATTCTTTTTAAGGCGGGTCACAATATAATACCACCCTAATTTGACAAGTGAGAACAAGGTCTTGCCCATCCAGTCCAACCTGTTTGGGGCACCCAGCACCAGTTATAAATTAGATTTACCCACAGTAGGGTCCCAATGGGACCTTCTCACTATCTAGGGAAATTAATCTGGGCATGCTACTAGTCAATTTCATTTAACCCAGGCATGCAATTGCTGCAAGGGCATTGGACTTTGCTTTAAAGGAACTATTTTACCATCCCAATGCCTCTCCTGTATTTCCTCTATACAGTGAAGTATGGCATATGCCTCAATCTGTTGTTGAAATATACACAGATATAAGTTTCGGCAAAACTATTATTATGTACTGTGAAGAAGAGAAATTGGCCTCTTTTTTTCCTTGTCTTTATGTCCATTTGGAAAATAACATACATATCTTTGAATCTAATAGCCCATTTACCTAGCTTGCCATTTTTCTGACCATGACATTAAGCATTGATTTTATGTCATAGGTGATTAATCAATTGTACATGTATTTTATTTTTTATTTTTTATTTTTTTGTTGGGGGGGGGGGGGGTTTCAAATAATCCACATTCATGGATTTAGAATCGGGCCGAAACAGAAAAAAATTTGAAATTGAATACTGCAAACTGAAATGTCAACCAAGACCTTACACACAGAATCTTTCTTGTCTATAGTATGATAATGCAAATATCAGACATGCAAACCAACTTTAAGTTCATTGAAAGTTACAGAATGATTAAGGAAGATATATAAAGCTTTTTCACACATTTTATTGCACTGAAAATGTTATCATGCTTCATCTCATCATTATTGGTAAACAAAGATTTACTTCAATTCCTATTCATATATTGATTGTCATCATATCAATTTTTTTCTTCTTTTTCAGATCATAATTGGACTAGATGCAGATCAGCATATTTTCAAGTTCATCACTGCCAAATTTGGACTTGCTAATGCTAGGTATGTTCACACAAACAATTAATAACTAAATTATTCATACCCCTACCAAGTTTTGTACATTTTTAAGTACCGGTATGTTAACAAATTGGTTTGTCCCAATTTATGTTTCTTGAAAATGTGACATGTTAAAGCTTACATCAAAAGTATTCAACACCGGCCCTAATTCATTCTTGAGTTAAAAAAACAAACAGAAAAACATCAAATTTACAGAGGGTATGAACAATTTTGTTAACTGTATCATCTTAGGATGTACATGTACCGTATTAAATTATTGTATTAAATATTGTGTGCGATCATAAATTAATTAATTTGTTCAATGCAGGCTTGAATCCTAATCAGAACATTTCATGAGAACAAAATTAAAAGGATATACATTTTTACGTAACTAAAAGTTTTAGAAGATTTCATACAAGAAGCTAAACAGTTCTAAATAACTCTTTGAGGCCGTATGTCCCCCTTCTTCAAATTCTGTATCCGTACAGAACTTCGGATCTGAGAATCCCTTGCTAATCCACGCTTTCTCCTCTTTCCCCCTCCTCCTTCCCCCTACAGAGATTTTGATGTTTTGCTGTACAAGTGTCACAGTGCCTTTGCCTTCTTGCCCATACATGTAATAAGAGATATGACATCGACCCTTCTCTTCCCGCTCTACACGGCCGTAGTCTTCGGCTTGCTCTCGGTGCTCGTCCTAGCAGTAGTGCAAAACTGGAAGTAAGTGTTTGTTTGCTTGTTTGTCTTTTATGAACCATGTTCGGTTTAGGAATATGTAATTTAAGAGTTGATTTACAATTTTATACAATAGAATGGCAATTAAGTGCAATGTATTGTCGCACATATGTTTATATCTAAAGTAGAGTTTTCATGTACCTGATGGTTCTAATATATTTTGACAGCCCCATTAATATTGTACAGTGAAACTTGTATATAAAGACCACTCAAGGGAGAACAGAAAAGTGGTCTCTATAGGCAGGAGGTCTTTATGTACAGGTTTCAATGAGAAACCGTATTCAAGGGAAACCCAAAAATGTGGTCTTTCTATACAGGTGGTCAGTAAAGTAGGTTTGATTGTAATTGTAGATTAGATCAGATCACTCATCAAGAGGATTGTTTTCAATATTCCACAGTACTCTGTAACACATACTAATATGATTTTATTTTATTTTATTTTATTTCATTTACTAACAGCATTACATACAAGAAGAGAAATTATTGGTTGGTAAAAGGGGCCAGATAATAGAGACTCTGGATAGTTGATTCTTTTGGATAGATTAGATGGTGGATAATAAAGTAAAGAGAAGAAGAGCAGAAAGAAAACACAGAGGAATAGAAAAACAGAGTAGAGATAAGAGAAATAGTATTTGTGTGTGTGTGAGAGCGAGAGAGAGAGAGAGAGAGAAAGGAGAAGGGGATCTAGGGGTGATCAAGTATATTGAGTAAAAAAGGAATGAGAGAGAGAGAGAGAGAGGAAGGGGAGGGTACAGAGAGAAATATAGACATACACACGTATACATGTAGCTTTTATAAAACTTGGTATCAAAGAAACAGCACTTTTGATGTCACTTAAGTTTTTATGTTCACTATACTTGTTCATAGCATATGGATACAAGAAATTATCAAAATACTTGTCCTGAACTATATTTTCTTTAATACTGGCTGCTTGTACATTGTATCTACTAGGATACCTTTGAGCCTCCCAAGCAAGTTAATGGAAGATCATTTCATGAATAATTCAATGTGTTAAATGCAGTCTACTAGGCTCTTACAGTTTTCACACTGCATTTTCCTAGGGGTGCTGTAATGAAATATGCATCATCTGAATGCATCCATAACCAACCCCAATCTCATTATCATGATAGCTTTCATGAACAGAATCAGAAAACTGGTGCCATGATTGAGGCACGCTTGAAAGAACATTACACATACAGCTTGGATGTAGTCAGTATTGAGGAAATGATACTTTAGATATTGCTGATATTCATTCTTCTCATACGGCTTACTTCGAGTCATCGTGTCCGGTCGGTGATTACATTAAATTTTCATGACAAGAAAGCGGAAGATGATGTAAAGATGCTCGTTGAGGACGCGCCTTTCGATTTGCCATAGGGTTTTCACTTAGTGTCAGGTAAATTGGACTAGACCATTTGCAGATGAGAGATAGGGTTTATTTTACAAACATTACATTACCCAGACATTTCGTGAATAAAGGGACATGTTTTCACAAAAGGTCAGGTAATGCGATGCAATGACCCGATGATTCAAAGTATTAAAGCCTTCTCATATACTTGGAAGTGCATGGAATACAAAAGGTACCCATATACATGAACATGGACACCCTGTATATGTAACTTGGACGTAACTTTGATTATTTCCGACCAACTATATGTATTTCTAGTATTCTTGGGACTTGGAAATGCCCTACATCTATGCAAAGATAGCGAGTGTCTTATGCAAATTTAATGAGAAGACAAATTCATGAATAATTCAATGTGTCGTTTCTGTAAATGCTTTAAAAAAATTCACACTGCATGAAAGTTTTCCAATCATTTCTAACCAAATTCACGTATTTATACCGGTAGTATACTTGGGACTTGGAAATGCCCTACATGTATGCAAAGATAGCAAGTGTCTTATGCAAATTTAATGAGAAGATCAGTTCATTAATAATTCAATGTGTCGTTTCCGTAAATGTTTTTAAATTTTTCACGCTAGGTTTCCCAAGGGATGTTGCTACATGACTTGTATAATGCATCAATAACCACTAGAAGTCTCATTGGTATGATAAATTTGTATGATTCATAAAGAGGGTCAGAAAACTGGTGCCATGTTGGAGGCACGCT
>JARBES010000126.1:24274150-24284692 GCA_030265145.1 Strongylocentrotus pallidus
CCCAAAAACCCCCCCCCCCCCCCTTACATGCCAGTTTAATAAAATACACAACCTTTCAGCTATATACTTCCGTACTAATATAATAAATGTCGAAGCATTCCTTCTAGTTGCAATGTTTATCGCGCAAATTACTTCGTGCGGTGGCAAACATCAAAAGCTGATCGAAAGAAACTATTAATCTCTTTTCTGACGCGATAGTTCATGAATGAGTAGATTAGTGGATCGAGGGCCACGGGAAAGACACATAGTCTCGTCATGACACATTCCCTTTAAACAGTATTGAAATTGAAGCTGTAAAAAGACGAGGAGATGTGAAAAACTTTTCTTAAAGATGCTATGTCAATTAAATAGAAGGTTGCAAATAGGAGAAAAAGAGGAGGAATACTATACACCTATAGTTGTGCAGTAGATAAGTAGATGCGAATTAAATGGTAAAAGTCTAGAGTGGTTTCTATCCATTGTATTCTCTTGAGCGCTGTGAGCTGAGGCATTGAAATTCTGTCCGCTCGCTAACGTCACGCATAGTACCTTTTTTTCCCTAGGGAAAAAAGGTACTATGCGTGACGTCAGCAATAAAAGAGAGGGGAGCGTTTACAAAACTGGTCTATACCTTTAACGAGATGGGTTTTTTTTCCTTGTAAAAAGTGAATTACAATGCCTCGCTCCGTCTTGGCGAGATCGTGATAGCCTAAACGCAATTAGGCGGGTCATTCACACACAGATCATTAGCCTCATCAGGCAAACGTATCAGAATTGTTTATGAAAACGTTACCAGAAATACAATTCAATTATTGATGCTATGTTTCAAATACAGTCAAGACTATCGAGCCACGAATTATCTACTGTTTCATGTCCTAAAAGTGTAGGTCTCTAAGTAGCATTCATCTTTACTCTCTCTTTGGGGGCGGGGGCTTGAGCCTTGAGGAGGGGACTTCTACCCTAAAGCGCCACCACCTTCCCCTGACATACTTGTGAAATTAATTTCACAATATTCCAGCTACACTTTCGAACTAATATAATGAATGTCAAAGCAAGACTATGCGGGAAACACTTTATTCCCTCTATTTGCAATATCTATCGTGCAAATTACTTCATGCGGTGGCAAACAGCGCAAGCTGATCGAAAGAAACTATTAATCTCTTTTCTGACGCGATAGTTCATGAATGAGTAGATAAGTGGATCGAGAAGTGCGTTGCAGTACCCCAGGTACATAGTGAATACACCAAACCAATGACCCTCTGGTAGGCCCAGGTACTTGGAGTGGTGCAGGACGTACGGCATCCAGCATAGCATGGTAGTCAGAACCAGCAAAGCTCCTGAAAAAAAAAAGACACTGTCAAATATACATACGTAGAGAGAGAAGGAGAGAAAGAAAGACAGAGAGAGGGGGAAGAGTGTTTTCATTTCAATTTCAAGTTACATGTATTATTATTTAAATTGTTTCAGGTAGGTTCTGACAAGCTCTGGTTAGTAGCCACTGAGGCACGGTAGAGGAAAGACGTTTCTGATGAGGATTATCGGTTGCGGTAGTACTGGTGCAACGCCATGATAGAGAAAAAAAGATAAAAGAGAGGGAGAAGAGAGGGAGAAAGCGAAAGAGAAAGATTGAAAAAGAGGAAAAAATAGAGAGAGAGAGAGAGAGAGAGAGAGAGAGAACAGGAGAAGAAGGCGTTACTTCTACCATGCAGTACCAGATTGTCGAACAAAGGCTTTCAATTTCATGACTCATGTCATATGGCAAGTTCACAGAGCAGAACTGCCAAATACATCATTCATTGTTGTTATCGACATGTCTGAATTGTCCCTTTTTCTATTTCTCAATGTGTTTCAGTTCCTTTCTTTAATTTGACATGAACAAAATATGTGGGAACCTTTTAAATATTGCTATACCTTAACTGTTGAGAACCGTCGTCAACAGGGTCACAAAGGTCGGTCATGATTCATTGGACCATGGCTATGAACATCATTTGGATAAGAACGCAATGTATATATGGAAAGTGGAGGAGTTTAGTTCATGATTATCTTTACCCATTATTGCTACTCTTTTCTCGGCTCTGAACTTCTTTCTATCAGCTCTCACTTTCTTCTTCCCGTCTACTTTCCCTTCCTTCTCAGAGTCATACCCTTGACTTGTTCTGGTTTCTGATACTGAGTAAAAATCCTTCTCTAAATGGTTGTTAATACCACCCTCTGTCTTCCTAGTCATGCCGGTAGACCCTTGATGTATTGGTGCAGCATTTACAGTTTCCGATAGAGAAGTTGGGTTCGAAGGGGACTGTTTGTCTTCCCTCGGCGTTTGTTCTTCTCCGTATGCATATTTGTCCTTAAGAGTGTGATTGTCCACCTCCTCCTCCTCTTCCTCCTCCTCCCCCTCCTCCTCCTTCTCTTCCTCCTCTTCCTCCTCCTCCTCCCCCTCTTCCATCTTCTTCTTCTGAGAGTGATGGTCGGCTGTAGGTGATGAAAGTGAGGATTGGGCTTGAGAAGTATATATAGGCTCCGATACGAGATGCATTCCAGAAGCCTTTGGAACTGCAGAGGATGGTTCCAACGACTCAAGACTCTTGTCATTTGAGATTAGTGTCTCTTCGGTCGATGAAGTCTCAGACGCTTTGACGCTAGGTGACTCAGCTGAAGAGGTTAATGAATCAGACTCTCGCTGTATTCCAGACGGTTTGGCAATCCAAGAGGACAACTCGGATGCCTCAGGATGCCGACCCAAAGAAGTTGATGGCTCTTTGGCGGAGGACGTCTTTGGTGCTTGAAGATCAGACCCTGTGGTCACGGGTGAGGGGTGCTGGATAACAGATGATGAAAGCGGTGTCAGTTGTCCAGTGCCTTTCATTTCCGTTGGCACAGGTGACTGGTGGGATAACACTGATGTATTCAGGCTTCGTATTTTAACAGAAGAATTCTTGTGACTGCGAAGCTGCTTTCCCTTCTTCCGCAGATGATATGTGATGATGATGTAGCAGATTGTCAAGATGATGATCACCACTCCGTAGTTGATTATTGCGTAGAGGATTCGAAAGATACGATTGGGCCATACCGGTGAGCAATGCAGAGTGTCAGGAAGATAGACGAACCGTGACTGGTACAGGTTGTTCGTGGGGAACATGACATTGGTAAGTGCGATGATCCAGCAGCAAGCGATCATGCTGTAAGCTCTGGCACGACTGAGTGGCAACCTTTTGGTGACTATCAACAACCGATCAACTGCAATGCAGACAATGGTTGGAAAGTTGACGTATGAGAAGATCATCGCGAAGAATGCATGAGCCTGCAGTGGTCAAAATAGAGAGAGAGAGAGAGAGAGAGAAGTTTACACGACATTAAACATGTAGTGTATGATTCATATGAAAATATTTGATTGTACAGAATGAAATTTGAATATTTAAGATTATGTTATCTAAAAACTTATTTTCAATTAGTAGGGTCAGCGAATGTCGAATCCAAAGACATTGCCCAAGAGCCATTGATTAGGAGAGTTTAGTTAACCCGGTTCGAGTTGGGCAAAATATAGTGAACGCGGCTTTGTTGGATAAGCACAAACAATGAATAAACACCATGTTGTGAGCAAATGAACTTCACCAAACTCCTCTGAAGGGTACGAGGTTGGAGGCGCCCCCTCCATTTAAGAGAATCCTTTGAATTTGAATCCCTAACCCACTCCTGCTGCAGTTTTAATATGACTAAATACAACTTTTGTTGATAAGAGGGAAGGAATTCGGCACTTGAGAAACAATTTTGCATATCCTCTTGTACGTATGAATAAAAAGGATCGCATCAAGAAAGTCTCACTTTGACAGTTCATTTGCATAGTTTCGATCAGTATTGTTTGTCATGGAAGCAAGTTTTGAGTGGTCCTACGAACTGCCAGGAGGAATAATATGTTGCTTTAGTGGCGTATTCAGGCCTTGGTTGCAGGAGGGTCAAAGCATGTCTGCTGAATTACGTGATCCATATAATTTACCAAGGAAACGACTCTTGGAGAGCCCTTCTTTGAGCTTGTGTATATAGTCTTTCTTGCGTTTTTTAGAGCAATTTGACAACTCTTTCACCCAAATCACCTCTGAATTATAGCACCTTCTGCAATGTAGGCCTATACCAGTGGCTTACTGTTCTCTCCATGATTTCGTTGATATTAGTATGATCAGTGAGCTATCTATATTCATATTGCTTTACTGAGGCAGAAATGGTGAAGACTTTAATTTAACTACTGGTAAATAAACGTGTAAAGCCCATCGCACACTAAACGATTTGACTGCGATTTGACTATAAATTATGATCCTATTTTGAATAAATTTTGCAATAGCATTTTATTTTAAAGTCTTAATGATCGAGGATCAAGGATAAATTGCTCATAAAATCTACACTTTACGGGATTCTTTAGAGAAGGAAAAGCTGAATCGGCTCAGATCCAATCTTATTGACCTCAGACCGCCTTGTCTACGGTTTGAGGCACTAAAATTCCAGTTGTTGATATTCTTATCATCGTTCAGAAACAAAATCGGGAAGATATATGCTTGTTTAGATTTCCATATCCAATATAATTGCCATTTCTTCAAGCGGGCCGCAGGAACATCGTAAAGTGTGAGCTGGGCACAACAACTTTTGAAGTGGGTTCCCACATTGGTAGCTGCATAGATTATTAACAGATTTATACTTCTATAATAGGGTATTGAACCTGAGCCTCAAATCGAACTTGAAATTTGTTATCCATTAGTAAACGCATAAAATAAGGTATACAAACTTATACACTAATTATTTAACAAAACAAAGTGAACCAAAATTAGCATGAACATGATGAATGCTAATCGGGTTCGATACCTTTATATTAAACATAATATTATACAAACTTTGACTTACTAAGCATAATAAACAAAGGGTCAAAGACAGTCAAAGACATTTTGAAAAATTACATATAAAACTAATAGCTTACTAAAATAAAAAGCAAATTTATGAATGAATGAAAGAATAAGTATAAACACCTATTCATGTAAAAGGTTCTCTACTTTTGACGCAAGTGATGAATTTACACATGTTAAGAGACAGGTTCAGTATTAAGTCAATATCACTTTCGAAAACTAGTATCTCACCACATTATTAGGATTT
This sequence comes from Strongylocentrotus pallidus, assembly GCA_030265145.1. Classification (NCBI taxonomy): domain Eukaryota; kingdom Metazoa; phylum Echinodermata; class Echinoidea; order Camarodonta; family Strongylocentrotidae; genus Strongylocentrotus; species Strongylocentrotus pallidus. The sequence goes on from JARBES010000126.1 coordinate 24,279,263, forward strand.
CAGCATAATGCAAGGTCGTCAAACGCTGTCTGTGATTAATTTTCTATTGATTGAATATGAGTAGCGTGCTGTGGTGAAGAAATGATGGGGGCATTCCGGTTTAAGGTGGGTCATTATAGCTGTCATTGTGTGAATTGTTTCGATTTCAATTTCATATCATCAACCGCGATTCTTTCGATTTCATCCTGAACACTTGACCACATAATTGGTGTCATATTTACCAACATGCCACTGAGCCATAAGTCTATTGACTTTTGAAGGTACGTATTAATATCGATACGTGAAGGTTTGTTATTGTTGTTCTTGTCGTTTTTTGTTATTGTTGTTCATTGTGTTTGTTTGTTTGTTATTTTTTCTTCTTTGTTTTCTTTTGAAGTAAGCGTTGGTAAACGGAAAAATCAAAATAATGTAATTTACATTTGTTCCTGTTTGTAATTTTTTCCTTCCTTCTATTTTTTTTAGTTTTTTTAAATTATAATTTGTTTAAAGTCAATTAAAACAAAGCTAATTACTTTTGTGTGCGAAAGCAAAACAAAAATTAAACTGAGTTTGACCACATTGCGTTTGTCAATAAAGCCGGCAGATAACCCATGTACAAATTTATTTCCAGATATACCTTTTTAGCTTCTACTGGAAAGGGTGACTAAAGACTTTCCTTATAATGATCTGAATTTATAGAGAGCTTAATACAAAATACCGTCTCTAAACGCTTTACAGATATTATTACCCCAGTCATTGGGTTCATTCATGCACAATGTGCACCGTCTCCACGCTCTTGGGAGAATTCCTAGCATGTTATGGTCTCCGTAAGGGCATCGGCAATTACTAACACAAAGGCTTTCGTTATCCTAACAGGTTCCCATTTCTCTCCTGGGTATGGAGTGGTATATATAGATTAATGCCTTGCCAAAGGTTATTAGGGCTGTGTCGGGGTCGAATCCACGACCTTCACATTTTAATTCAATTGCCTTAACCACTCGACTACGAGACGTCCAATTCATATCATAAAGTAATTGTTTCGGCTATTATAGGTAGCTATCGTTACACTGTATAACAAAGTGTATATGGTTATTTGTTTCTATTGGCAATTAATCAAACAATTCAAAGTTAATAACGACATAATATTGATTATGAAAAAATGATTTATTGGCAACCGGTGCATGGATCAGACAATCTCGAAGCTTTTCTGTGATGTTTCACCTTCTTGATGGTCGCTTGTGTAACATTATTTTCTTCTTTTTGCCTTTTTGAAGAAGAAAAAAAGATGTACATGTCAATTATGTTAAAAGAATTAAATTCAGTTTAATTAATCAAAAAATACTGAAACCTTACTAATGATTGGAAAACAGTGTTTGATAATACATAACATACAGACAGTGTAGATGATTCCAACGAATAGTAAGTAATGATGTTACATAATCATATATATCAAATAAGAAGTAGCTTGTCACCACAACTATATGTTTTGCATTTGAAATATTTATTCATTTTTTAGTCTTATCAATTCAGTTTTTAATATTGTAACAAGGTAGTCTTATTTCAAGTCCCTTTAGGTATCTGCTAAACCAGGGAGCCCTGCATACTGTATACTTACATATACATAACATTATAAATATATACCTTACACACATATAATAACAAAAAAAGATAAACGTGTGAATGAATAAGTTGAAGACGAAATCATTCATAGGATTCTTAAAACCACAATTATTATGGAACACCCATTACAAAAAACATGAGAAAATGTGTGATACGGATATTATAACTGACAATTGATGATGATGATGATGATGATGATGATGATGATGACAAAGCATGTGCTATTAATAGTATTCATTAATTCACATTGTTTTATTTTTGTAAAGATTTTAAGGAACATGTTCAATGTCCTTGAAGGAACAAGGAAGTGTATTTAGGATCATTTTAAAGGGCAATTCAATCCTATCTTTAAATTTATTTAATGACTTTACTAATTTGAAAAAATGTGTTTAGATACTGGTCAGATAAAATAGGGGGTTTGCTACTTTGTTTACAGTCCCATTTTGATATTAAAGATATGAATTTATTATGTACTTAACACAACTAGCCAGAACTGTATGTAGATCTGTTTTGTACTAAGATTCATTGATATGTTTAAAGTAAGAAACATTGGAAATGAAATTATTTGGAAAAATAGTAACATTAGCGTTAAGAAAAAAATTATTGTTTTGTCGAGAATTTGATTACAAACGCTATCAGGAATGACTTATACGTTAAATTAATTAAAAAAAGTGAATGCACAACCGCTCTTATTGATTTTAAAAATACAAAATTAAAGAAAGCATTTCCACAGTGTTGGTTAGATATATTAAGTGATGCCAATGATTTTGAAGATGAACGTGATATTTTCAATGTTATAGATATAAAAACAAGGGATAGAGGACATGTTGTTATGAAAGTGAAAGATAGCTATCGTTTGTTAAAGCGAAGAAGCCAAGCGAACCACTTATGATTTATTTTTGTCTTGTAATTTAGATATTGACTTTGTTTCGAAGGATGTATTTTCATTTAAATTAAAGCAAATTCGTACTATTAAAGTTAAACAATTTAATTTCAAGATGATTCACAGGATTATTGCCTCAAAAGAAAATTGAAATGAATGGCAAGTTCTGAATGATAATTTATACAACACTTGTGGAAAAGTTGATTCAACGTTTCACTTTTTGTTGTATTGCAAGGATGTGATTATGTTTTGGAAAACAATAAGCAATTTGATATTACACCTATTCCAAGTAGGACTACAAATACACCAAAAGACATGAGTTGTAGGTATTAAAGGACATAGGAAAAAAGCAATATATTCTCCTGAATATTATTTTAATTATGCGCAATATGCAATTTAATGTTACGTTGAAAAGATTGTCAATGGTTCTTATTTACCCGCATGCTTTGTTTTTTTAAATCCAAGTCGTTGCTTAAATTGTTTTTAATGTATGAATGTGTTAGCAAAGAAAATAATACTAATGTGACGTCCTTTTAAGGCACTGACAGTGCCTTAAAAGGACGCCACATTGCCTTAAAAGGATGTCACACGTCGCAGTCCACGTTCTCGTCGTGTAAATCTAAAAGTTCCTATTGTCCCGACTTTAACCGAGCTACCAGATAAGACGATCAAGCAGTCAAGGAATTTCTTCCTCCGTGCTACCCATTTACTACACCTGGGTGGAGAGTGGCATGTAACAGAGAGATACTTACCAGACACACTTTGTGGTATCTCAGGAGAAAATAGCCGCCATCAAAGATGGATACCAGTGAAAAGGTCATACTGGTAAGGGCCACGCCCAAATCCGCCACCGAGAGATTGAGGATTAAGAGGTTATGAGGGTTCTGTCTCAGACTACGCACGCGGAGGATGATGGTGATGGCGGTGATGTTCGCTGCCATGGCGACCAAGGTGATGATCAAAAGACTGTTAGACAAAAGAAACAATAATTAGTTTCAACATAAGTTTGTACAGTCAAACCTGTCTACAGCGACCGCCCAAGGGAAACACAAAAAGTGGTCTTTGAAGACAGATTCTTTCAGTAAATGTTTCAATGTAAAACTTATTTCAAGGGTAACCAAAAATGTGGTCTATGCAGACAGGTGGTCTTTGTAGACAGGTGATCACTTAAACACGTTTGATGGTAGTATATTTTTCATTAAAGAAAATGGACAAGTAGATAAGACCCTAAGTGTGTAGGGGATGGGGGTTGGGTGGTTGGAAAAGGTACGCTGAAGTGAGAGAGCAAGATAAATGAGTGAGAGGGTGAGGGTCGGGGAGAAGTGGGAGGGAAGGGATGCAGTAAAATAAGCAGCTAACTGCATGATAGCAGAGATAGAGAGAGAAAGAGTAAAGCCTTTTAGTTTAACAATTTTCAATCATCTCCGATGGCTGAGTGGTGGAGCAGTGGTCTCGTAACCGGGAGGTCCCGGGTTCGAAACCCTAGCCGATGCGCAAATGCCCTTTGGTAATGTATTAATTATAATTATCAAGTACCCCGTAGAATACTTAAAGCCGTCGGTCCCCTGGCTGCTTAAATAGAGTCATATATTTGCTTTCTTAGCAGTTGGGTAAAAACCAACCAACCAACAAATTTCACCATATTCCATGCAGTGTGCAATGAAATTAATGATTACACTTTTGAATTCAAACTTGTGTTGTCTTTCGTTCCTTCCTTGCCATGTGCTTTCCATCATATTGATCCGTCGATATCTTTCTATCCCGAAAAGAACATCAAAAAGAGCACATGCACCTGAAAAACTTGTGATTTGTGATTAAGAATCGTATTTGTATCGCTGTATTATCTCATTTCTTATCATGTACTATTGTTATAATATTTTCAACTCTTACGCTGTCTCTATATTAGCGTGTTCTTTGTTACTTGTCACGGTTCGTAATACCACCAGACTAAGAGACTTGTTCACAGGCATGAATATAAATCGATTTTGTAATGCTGTTATAAACAAATTATGCATTATAACTACCAATTTGAGTATACGAACATTGTAATGAGCATATTAATATACATTATATTTAATAAACATGATGAACTGATTATTTGAAAAGGATAATTTTACACTAAGAAACTGACAATATAAATGTACCATACAGCCATTGTTTATAATTATTGTCAGTATAATTACACTTATTTTTTGTTACCTAAAGCGATTTACATTCATTCTCTCCTTCTCTTCATTCAATTTTCCTGTCCTGTTCCTTACCTTTTTTCATTTCTAATTTGACTCATTCACTTTTCCCTTTTCTTATTAATGACCTTTATCTTTGCCTTTTTTCTTTGTTTTTTTTACCATGCCGAATCGGGTATCATTTTGATGTCTTTATTATCATTATGCTGATATATCTATTTTCGTGTTGATGTATTCGTTTTGCTTTTATTTGTGAAATTTAAGTACAACGGCTGCAAGACAGATTTTTAATAGATATATTTTTTGTTTTCATATTTGTTTTTATTCTCTTCTCTCATTAAAAAATTGTACATAATTTATAACATTTTATACAAAATTACAAATAATCTTCACATAAATGTTCATATAAAATGTATATATTTACCATAAATAAAAAGATATCGAAATGATCATGGTAGTACAAGAGATTGGCTATTCCATCCTTTAATGTGCATGAGTTAATAATATCTTTATTTTCTAGCATTGATTCTCCCCTTTCCTTCCTGTTCTTCCTCCTTCCTGAAACTGCAAATTGATAATTTGTGTTTCTTGTTCCTTTTTTGTTCTTTTATGTGCTGTTTTTTTTTTTTTTTTTAATTTTAAAATTATTATTTTATTATTTTGTATTTATTATTATTATTATAATTAATTTTTTGTAATAATTTTTAATTATTATTATTATTTTTTTTTTTTTTTTTTTTTTTTTTTTTTTGGGGGGGGGGG
>JARBES010000126.1:24503773-24516222 GCA_030265145.1 Strongylocentrotus pallidus
ACATGATTGGTAATAAGAGCTTCCATTTCATTTTTTGAAATTGGGGCGTTTCCAATACTGGTCTTTACCTTTAATATGGTTTATCTAATTATAGAAGCATAAAAATTAAACTCACAGTTGATCTTTGCACTGCTGGACCACCATCTTCAACCTGTCTGCCAGGACCTTGGGAGAGCGGAAGCCGTAGGCGGCGCAACGTGCCTTGAGGATCAGAGACATATCTGGTACAACCAGGGAGACTGTGCGGAAGAGAAGCTTGATGTCGGTCGGTATATCACCATGGAGACCGGTCTCGTTGTTGACGGTGATGAAGAGGGCGATGTTGCGGCCAAGAGTGATCTGGGAGAGGAATTAAATTTTGGAAAGTTATACAAGCAATTTTTTTTTTTTTTTAAATAGATTTTCTTCCTCAATCTGTATGAACATTGCCCTAGTTAGAGGAGCAGTACATATATGTGATTTAAGGTGGCAATTGGGTTTTACTTAGGTTTTGGGTAAGGTTTGGTATCGTCTTAGGTCCATGGTTACAATTAGTAATTTGGTAACTGTAAGAAACATACTATGGAGCAATCATTGCCTTAGCATGTTGTTTAGAGCCATATTTTTTACTGTAATAGGCCAGTTTACTAAGTACATATTCAATTCATAGATATTTCTTTCCTAGGGACCTAACGAAGAGGTATTCCATTAACCTGTTATTAATGAATAAACTACAATACTTGGAATCCACTATGCATACTTTACTTGTTGCCATGTCGGGAAAGCCTTGGGCAAGCTTACAGGTTTTCAAGAACAACCAATCTTTAAACAGTATGCATCAAACTTGAATATGTTCGTAAACCGATCTATTCAGATTGATCTACACATATCTCCTCTAACTATTACTCAAAATATTTCATCTATTTGCAGTAATAGCGTCCGCCTCACAACCAGGAGATCGTGGGTTCGAACCCCGGCTGCGTCATACCAAAAGATGTTAAAAGACGGGAGTTGCTGCTACCTTGTTTGGCGTACAACAATAAGGGATAGAGCAACGTCAATCTGGTGCTGCTCAGTGGCTGCCGGGCTCACGATCAATTGGGCAAAAAGAATTTCCATTTTTGGTTTAACTTAATAAAATTTGAAGTGGACTTTAAGGGATTATTATTATTATTATTAAAAGAAGCATACCTCTTCTCCATCTCCTAAGATGGCAATCTTCTTCCTTGCCTGTAGAGCTGAGATGACAGCATGGACATGGTCTAACACCATGGCAACCGCTTCCTTGTGAAGCAGCTGAAACTCGTCAAAACATCCCCAGCTTCCATCCTGAAACCATGCAAAAACAAAAGGTAATGTGACAAGTTTAATTAAAGCCTGTCTGCACTAGTTTGGCCAGGAGGGATTACACCTGCCAGCATGGTCACTGACAGGTGGTTATCTCATCAAATCAGCTCTCAATTAACATAAGAAAAAGGGGATCATGAGGGACCAACTGGAACCGCTTAGGCATTTTTTTCTATATAGAAGGAGCAAGTAGATACAAGTAGTGCAGTGGGGCTTTAAAGAGAAAGAGTAAAATGCATAGATCTACCATTTAGAACTAAAACAAAAACACATACATACATGTTAGTCAACAGACTCTGAATTTTTTTCTTTTTTTTCTTTCTTAATGCACATGTATATTTTCACATACCGTAAGTCAGTTTTGCAGTCTCTCCTTAGTTTAGAATAGTAGAATGACATACTTGTAAAATTCCTCCATTCCGTACTGGATGGCCGACTTCAAGACAATTGATTCTTTACATTTAATGTATATTACCAACAGTACGATACACATTTGTTTGCTGATCTTACCATAGCAAGTCCTTGGACTACTTTTCCCAGTGCAGCAGGATCTGAATGAGGGGAGCAGCCAAACAAGGCAAGGTAGCGGCCCAAGAAGAAAGCTAGACCTTTGACGGTCTCTGTCTTACCCACGCCAGTACCTCCAGTCAGGGCACTGCCTCGGAACTGATTCATGCACTGAGGGTGGAGAAGGGTTAAGAAAAGAGTATTTTACAAACTTTTACAAATTGTTAGCATATAATTATCAAAGACAAATTAACAAGCAGAATTGTATTTGTAACCTGGAATATCTACTTAATAATTTTGTAAGGAAATTTCAGACTGCATGAACATCATGGAGCAATAAAGCACACAAAAATGGGATTTCTTCATGAGAGTGACCAATTCTTTTACTTAACTATTCCACCAAACTATTATAGAGACATTACAACTCTATTAGAAAACAAGACAAATCCGACTGCATCTGATCTACATGTACATGCCACCGCCCTAAAAATCAGTTAAGGAAATGGATAGAATTATTCCCGAAGTTAAAAACAAAGCGCCTTTAATTACATGTCAACTAACCACTATGATCTCTCCCCTTTGATCTCATTATTAAAAAATCTAATCTATCTTCTTTGATAAATCAAGGTACTTTTTCACAAACCGTAAGATATGGTTTTAAAATTGCCCGCTCATCCTGGTACTTTTGTGCAAAGCGTAAGATACACTTTTATCTTGTCGGCATAAAACCCTTTATACAAATAATACTGATAAATATATCTCACCATAGCCATAGTGAGGAAGCATCTCTCAGTGATGGGAGTGACGACAAGCGACGACTGCCCTCCAAAGAATTCATTACCGTACGGATGACGCTCCTCTAAGATGGTCATCTGAGGTTCATGGCTACCATCTGCAATTCAGGAAGAAATATTACATAACATGAAATAAAGAGTACCACAACGATGGTGAAGTGTATAATGCACATATAACAAAGAAGGGAGGAAGGCAAGAAATATAACATTGAATATTAAAACACTTTGAGAGGGGAACGATAATTAAACGGAATAAAAGGCAGAAAAAGAGGGAAACTGAATATATGTCTAAGAAAATTAATAAAGATAGAGGAAAAGGGGTTATGAATTGACATGACTTATTCACATAATTGCGACTTAATCAATATTTTCCTATTGACATTACTGTTGAACTAGGTTAATGATATATGTTTATTTTGTGAACGAGTATTATTTTTTAACTGTTCTGTATAAACGTTATGCTTTTTGATGTAAATGGAAGACCACTAATTATTGGTGATTGGGCTAGCCTGTCAAAAGATTAGAAATAAATAAAATACAATTTGTTCATAGTGCTTCAATTTGATGGAGAACAAACTTGGTAGACAACGTTAAATGTGTCTTCACAATATGACATAAATAAATGTAGGAAATTAACAGATATCTTGATATGTCGATTATTATATTATCAATCATTATTTCAATAATTCAATTAGATTTTGGAAATTACATTTCCATCCCGAATATCACCTTCACAACAAGCATGACAACCTGGTAAACAATGAAATGTAGTAAACAAAAATTCAAGAGGAATGAAAGAGAACAAGACCCACAGATGACTGGAATTTTAAATCAACAAGAGTTGGAAGTAGATTTCAGAAATAAACACTCAACCGGAAAGACCTTCCCTTTTCAAATCTGTCAACACACATGAAAATGGTCTATTGATATTCACCTCTCCCTGAGTAGTAGTAAGGCGAGTAATTGTAATGCTAAAAAAGTCAGCTACATATGTATGCACTTATGTGACAAAAACAAGTATTTCTCATTGTACTTTGTGTAAAGTGAAATGAGAGAAAGAAAGTGCGGCTAGGAAATACACTACTCAGATGAATGTGCAATGTAACAGAGCACCAAAGGAATCAAGTTTTTCCTACTGCTCATGCAAGGTGCTTGCCAAATAATCATTTCCAAAGAGTAGCCAGGATTGGTGATTAAAAGACCAACACACACAAAGGAAAAAATCCATCGCAGTGGTATGGGTTGTTGAATGTTTCTATGAATGGCCCCATGACATGAATGTATGATACAGGTATCATATACATACATTTACGCCTTGCTCTCCCTTCGGTAGGAAAGGTACAAAATCATACTAATTTTGTTACATGATATTAATCACAATAAATTGCACAGTAAACGTTATTTTCCATTTTACATTATTGAATGCTGACAAGATACAGATACACAAATAACAGGCAAAGATGTCTAATTAGACAAATATAACGGTTAGTTTCCAATTTCTCAAAAGTATTTTGACAAAGAAATGAAAGGGGGTTCCTACTTTACCCTAACAAATCATGTAACCCATCCTGCAAATAAAGAATACTAAACAAATCTTTATTCCTACACTTTGCCCAACCTAGCATGGTTTACAAATTTGACTCTTTACATACCAAACATACAAATAAACATATTGATAGAAACATTTCTACAATAGAAAGAATACAAATATCTTGTTATTTACATATTCACTTTTCGACGAACTAAACATGCAAGATATATAACTATAACTTGGGAACAATATTGCATTGTTAAACTAGGGCCGGACAGTGACAGTCATGTTATATTGATTTGAAGGAAAGTGTCACACAATCATACTGCATCTCTGAACGAGTATTACGCAAAATGTTATGTCACTGTTAATTATAGAAGGTTATTTTCTTTTTTCCCCTGGACCCCTCTGAGTGTTAATATCGAGCACAACATTTAAAAACAGCTTTTTAATAGACTTAATAGAGGAGGTGCAAGGGCTCAGTGGTAGAGCAGTGGTCTTGTAACTAGGAGGTCCCGGGTTCAAAACCAAGTCAATGCGCTTAATTGTGCCCTTTGGTATTAAAGGCATTAATTCTCATTACCAAGTCCCTCGGAGAGGACTTAAAGCCTTTGGTCCCCTGGTTGCTTACTTACAAGTATATACCCACTTTCTTAGCAGTCAGGTAAAACATTTACTACAATCAAAAACATCAAACATAATGTACAATACACATGAACAAAATGTATGTAACAGAGCTCCGAGTAGAGATGAGTAGCTGATGACTGTTTTACGAGACCTACCTGATCTCTGCTTTGGATAGACTCTGATGCACCTCCGCCATTCAAAATCAGTGAGCTCTCGTAGCTTCCTGTTCCCCATGTTATCCAGGATATCACGGAGGTAGTAAGATTGCTGCAGGAGGGGAGAAAAGGAGAAACGTGTCAACATAAATGTCTACTGTTTCCCTTTAAAGCCTGTCTGTCCTACTTGTAGCTACTTGCGCCCTCTATATAGAAAACAATGCCTAAGTAGTACCCGTTGGTCCCCCACGATCCCCTTTTTTTCTTATGCTAATTGAGAGCTGATTTGATGGGATAATCACCTGTCAATAGCCATGCAGGGAGGTCTAATCCCTCCTGGTCAAACTGGTGCAGACAGGCTTTAAGAGTCTATATACACACATTGAGTAAATGTACATCTCCAATACGGTTTTAAGAACAATCAAAGACAAGTTATCATCACCAAACAGTACATCGCCATCCCAAATAAACATAGAACAATATCTCATAAATGAGCAAGCAAATACAGATGCACTTATAAACTAAACATTTGTAAACACAAGGCTTCTATTTCGTTAAATCAGGGATGCCAGTTAGAATTGATCAGAGGGCCTGAAAATCACCTAGAATGAGCTATTTTGTACACGAAAAAGCCTAAACTATGGTCTGAAAAATAACTTGCCAGGGCCTGAATTCAGGTTATTGCCTGAAAACTGGCATCCCTGTTCAATTAAATTATGCTTTGCAACTCACTGACAGTAACATGTTTAACAGATGCTCTTTTTTTTATGTATTACAGCATTTACGAGTTTAGGGAAATATCACCCAATGCTGTCTTATCTTTGGACTGCAATCTAAAATCCTTGCTCTGAAACTCCCAGGATGGACTTACGGCAATCATGCTCTCCAGACGCAGCCGATGGAGCGGCGTCACATGTTCCTCAGTAGCCTTCCACGCCCCCTTGGTCAAGACCTGGGTCAACCTGGACATGGTGGTCACAAACTTCTTGGAGCAGTTAGGGATGGCCTTGCGGTCATTACGGATCTCCATGATGCCCAGTTCACATTCCTTGGTCCAGTACATGGTCAAGCCAAGAGCGGCTACTTGGGTTGGGTACTGGGAGGGAGAATCAAAATGAGAAATTGTTGTATATAAACAGGGGGGAGTTTCACAAAGATCCTAAGTCGAACTTAGCTCTATGTTGGACTTAAACATTATGGAGAGCCATTTGTAGCCTTAAAATAAAATATATACAAAGCAAAATTCCAAGTATTCAAGACTTTTCATAAATTCTACATCAAGAAAATGAAATCTCCTTGATGATAGAAAACATGAATGATTTGATCCAACATGTTATGCCTTTTAAAATTATGTTTTCAAAATATTTTCAAAGATGTTAAATAAAAGGCTTTCCAAACTTCCAACTTAGTGATAAGTTCAACTTAGGATCTATATTTCATCAATCCTATAGTTCATCTATCTTATATCATGTTCCCCCTTTCATAAAACCTAAAAACCTATAAAAAAAACAAAAAGTATGAAATGTTCCCATGTGTAAATGTTAAAGAACGTATATTACCTTGTAAGCCAGCTTACTTCTTATCTCACTCACCCTTACTAATCTCTCTCTCTCTCACTCTCTTCTAAAATCTCCTCTTTATTTTTCACAAAAATCAAAATGAAACAGCTCAAATTCAAACACACCAATCTATATTTCATCAATACTATAGTTCATCTCCCATGTCCCATCTCATTCCTCTTTTCCTAAAACTTGTCATAGTCTTAAATATTCCCATACTAAATTTTGAAGAATGTATATTACCTTGTAAGCCAGCTCCTCTACTGCTAGATTGTTCTCCATGTCTTGGATCATATTAGAGACTGTGCTAGACATGGTCTTGGTGATGGATTCCTTTAAGCCCTTCAGCCACACCTCTACCCCATCTTTGATAGGAACCTGCAAAATAAAGTCATACAAACCATAAGAAAACAGGCAAGTTTTGTCAATAGGTCAACTGGGAAATTTCTGCGACAGCTCAGTGGTAGAACAGTGGTCTTGTAACAGGGAGGTCCTCGGTTAAAAACAAAGTCAATGCGCTTGTGCCCTCTGGTAAGGCATTAATCCTCATTACCTTCGGAGAGGACTTAAAGTATTCAGACCACTGATTGTTAACTTACAAGCATACACATGCTTTCTTAGCAGTCAGGTTAAACAATCTTCGATCATCAATAATCTTCTATGTCCTTTCTTTGAAACAATATTTGGGCTCATGGTGTTTCATGATAAAAGCAACTGGAATCTGTCGGTTATGTCATTTTTGCATTGTAATTGCCAGACTGAAATCATAGTCAATGGTAATAGAAGATATCATAAAAGTGTACAAATAATCTTTTGATCCATAGAATTTTATATGTTTTTGAAATAAACTGTGTGTGGAGCAATTATCTACACTTTAAAAACATTTGCAGCGTAACAGCTCTTTTCATCTTTCCAGCACTATCTAAGCTGAGCTAAATAATAGTATTTGATTATGAGGTAAGAGTCCAACCACATCTGATGTCTCTTGATGTCTGTCACATAAATGATACAAGGCGGTAATGAATGACAACTGCATACAACAAAGGTCCTACATGTATTCACTTTGCTACGTGTTATAAGATACAGAATTGTGAAACGTATTCAACTTAGGTCATAAAAAACCTGCTGCATTTGACTGCGTTATATCTAAACAGGGCTTTAATCTATAAATTGTGTTTGTATGTGTCAAAGATCAAATGTTAACCTCTTGGTCCAGACTGAGCATTTCCCCTTCCTTGGATGTGACTGCTATTGCTTGCATGAGCCCTCCCTCCGTACCATCCTGAACACCCCCCTCCATCCCAGTGGCAGCTCCCATCCTGCTGTCAACGGAGAGTCGTGATTGGATGCCTGCCAGCCCATGGCCTGATCCACTCCGTGTCGGGGAGGCATGTAGCTCCTTGGTGGGGCTGTGTAAGATGCCTTTCTCAGGGGATGGGGTACGCTGTGTCTGTGCGGTGAGGGGCTGGATGCGCTCCAGACGGATGTCATACACGTAGTTAAAAATGCATCTACATGTACACACGGAAGAGGAAGGTTGAATAAAAGCATGATTACAAGAATCTCCTAATCTTTTTAATACTACTTTAAAACCTGTTTATAAGGCCCACTCAATGGAGACAATAAAAGCTGTCTTTATACATGTAGGTAGGTCTTACTTTACAGGTTTTCACAAAGGAAGGTTTTACTGTAATATAATTTAGCATGGCACCAAAACCATTTTCGTAATATGAAACATTCCTTTAGACCCTTTTACTTCTCATAAACCAATTTGTACATTTCATTCATCTTTTTCTAATGTTCTAGCAGTAAGCACTGATGCTTCATGCAAGACTTTGCTAGCTCTTACAAATTACTGAACATTTTTCTAATCAATCCAAACATTGAATACAAGAGGTACTTACCTGAGATGAGGTTTGACAGATTCAAGGTCATAAGGTCGACTGAGTACAGCCAGGAGGACAGGGTCAGACAGGAAGTAGAACCTTGGGAAGACCTGTCTCTTCTTGTCTAGGTAGCCGGTCAGAGACTTGAAGCAGATCTCAAGCTCTTCATGGATGTGACGCAACACGACTCCCTTAGGGACCTCTCCACCGTAGGTGCACTGTAGGTGGAACAGGATAGTATTAAATTAGCCCCACTGTACTACTTGTAGCTACTTACGCCCTCTATATAGCAAACAATGCTTAAGTGGTACCCATTGATCCCCCATCGTCCCATTTTTCTTATGTTTATTGAGAGTTGATTCGATGAGATAACCACCTATCAGTGACCATGCAGGGAGGTTTTATCCCTCCTGGCCAAACTAGTGCAGATAGGCTTTAAGATGTAGAAAACAATCAAAGAGATTCAAACAACTATGGCCTAAGAAATGAAGGAGATTGATCTTAACCTAGGATATGTGTTACGTCTCGGTCCTACTCTGGATTTAATTCCAGAAAAAAAGATACATCAATCAAATCAAATCAAATATGATACAGGGTTATGGAATAACTTTGCTTATCATTATTAACATCACTGATTTATTTATTACAAAAGCACATGAAGCTCGAAAGCTCTTACTGTTCAATTAATTTATAAAACTGTACTTACTTGAAGGACATTCCTTGTGTCGTAAGCTCTTCTCTGGATCTTACTCCAGCTCTTGTCGATCCTGTTGAAGCGTTTGGCCTCCTGGGGAAGCTCTTTGGCAGTCCTAGGAATACTGAAGACTGCCTCCAGGTACTGCCAAAGGTCCTGGACCTCTAGCCACTGCTCCAAGACCTCTCCAACACCTCTGAGTTTCTCCGCCCATCCTGCAGCCTCCTCTCTGAGCGGTCCCACGAACCTCGACGTCAGCATGTTGGCCAGGACGGCCTGGGCGTTCTCCAGCTGCTCCAGGAGGTGCTCCATGGAGTCCTTCTCCAGGTAGATGGGTCCGCGTCTCTTGTAGTCCGTGAAGGTCATGACCTGCTCCGTCCACTCCTCCTCGGTGACCCGGAGCTTCACCTCCAGCTCTAGCTCCTTGCTAGCACAGTGACAGATCTCTTCAATCTCGGCCTGGTGCCTGCATGGTGAGTAGAACAACAACTTGCGGAATTAGTTTTCTAATCAATGATTTATCATCATCAATAGTGATCTGTCAGTTTATGACAGGTTCAGTGACCCAATGAGAATTCTACATCAAGTTTCTCTCCAAGTACCTAGGTATTGAGCCATCCGTTTCAGCATTTCATGTCCTGTTGCTCCACATGATTTATACAATGATAATAATAGTAATATGCCCATTTCTATAGTGCAGCTACATGTACTATAAAATATATACTGTACTGCGCTGAATAAAAAGCATCACATTATGACCCCGGCTGAAGTAGAACTGCCATGAAAAGGCACTAAAGCGTTCAAGAAATTACTTCCTACCAGGTACCCATTTACTTCACCTTGGTGGAAAGTGGCATCACTCTGCCATTAAACTTACTGTAAATTCATTAAAAATTCTGACAGCCGATTTGGTTTATATATATACAGTTCTTCAAGCATCCGTGATCAAAATAATACTCACGGTATAAGACCTATGTCAAGGATATGACATAGTTTGAAGACGTTAGCCTCAAGCTGGAAAGAGCTCCCAGTCACTCCCATCACTTGGAGCCAGTGACGGTTGCGAATTTCCTGCAATCAAGAATAATATCAACAATAATATGAATAACATGAAGTGGTGGTCCACTGGATAAATCAAAAGACAACAGACCAAGTTTCAATTCCCAGTCAGCATTCATGTACTATCAATTAATAATAATAATAATAAATATTTCTACTTTCTGATATAATATCAATCAAGGCATTACAACGTATAGTATAATAATACTTCAGTGTTATCTTTGTTTAAAATATTAAAAAAACAATATCATGCAAATTCTGCAATTTTATCATTGATTACCGGTATTACTCAAATGATAGTAAAATGTTTCTGGTGCTTACCTTTGATGCAAGCTTGTGTAGGATAGGGAAGACATCGAGATAGAACTTGATGCTGTTCTTCATGTTGTTATATGCATCCCAGTCCTTGATCTTATCTGGTAGGCTCTGACACTCATCCCAGTACTGCTCAACCTGGTAACACAAGAGACGAGATTGTGAGTATGCATGGTGCTGGTCTACGAATGATCTATGAACCAGGGCCCGTAGGGTTGTTATTCTCAAAAAAATGTTATCTTTTATGTTAGTAAAACAACGCTAATTGTCATAACACATCAAAATATGACAAGTCATTGTATTTATTAAATGCATCGTTTAACAATGTTAAATCTGAGATGCATGGCCCTTATACATGTACGTGTTATCAGTGTCTGTGATATAGTGTAATATTGAAGCCCTACAAAAATTGCGCTTCAAAATGATCATGAAATGCCTTAAAAAAAGTAAAAATCTTTAAGTGACTGGTTGTGCCATACTCATTTCCCCCGATAGACTGTAGTGCTACAGTGTATAAATACCGTTAGGAAAACGAAAAACGAAATTTTTATTTTCCAATCATAAATATCTTGATAATCAGACAGACGAAAAGTCATGGGATTCCTGACTGACCTAAAGGTTTATAATTATGATTGCAGCATGAGCTAAATCCAGGATTTTGTTTCAGAATCTGAGACAATATTACCCAATCCCTTTAATGTCTGTGTAAATTTGGCTGCATTCGCATCAAGTTAGAAGAAACATCTGTGCAAGCACCAATGGTAGGTATTAGTTTCACATGAACTCTTGTAATTGTTATTGGATGGTTGTTTTTAACTTCAAGGTTTGACAAAAATTAAAGTTTAAAACTACAGTGGTTTTGTATGAACAACTATTAAAGCGGGTGTAGCTTGGTAAACACTTCTTTTGGACAACTGCACCTAAACGAATGGACTTGATTAACGGTATTCAGCGACTTAATCTCTACATGGCCAGCGTTGGCGAGACGGACCGAAGTTCTCCTCACACGTCGGTTTCGCGTATGTTGCAAGCATATGATTGCTGCTGTTGCGTCGTCTGTAGGCGTATTATACCCGATCGGCCCCGAGTCAGGCCACGAGAAAGACATGTAGTCTCGTCATGCTACACCCCCTTTAACACCAAGCAAAGATAATGACGTTCTCCTTACCTCCTTGTTGGCCTTTGGTAGATCTGCATCGGCCCAGAGTCTATCTCGGAACTGATTATCAAAGGCTATGAACTTCTGGAACAGACCGTAGAGCAGTCCTAGAAGATCCAGTTCCTGTTGAGTTAATCAAGTAATATCCAAAGAATAATGACATGTATGAGGAGGCGCTAGAGCTAAGTTGGTAGAGCAGTGATCTCGCAATCCGGCGACCCGGGTTCGAAATCAAAGCGATGCGCTGGTGCCCTTTGGTAAGGAATTAATCCTCATTACCAGGACACTGGGTAATGTTTGATTGCAATATATGTAGAAAACAGCAATAAGTGATTTGGAAACATATCTATTTAGACTTTTGTAAGATCTCACAATTATGAACCGAGTGCACCATTTCTACTCCTTCTGTATTTGATTTGATTTATTTATTTCTGTTTGATTTTCTTTTTCTTTTGCAGTTGTACAAATATAAAACAAACAAAATATTGCAAATTTTACACATAACAAAAGAATATATGTAGAGTAAAGTAAGGCTGGCTGTAACTAATCGAAAACATCGGTTGACTAAGGCATATAGATGTGCAACTATGCCTATGTGTTCTGCGCTATCCAAAAATGTTAAATTATTATTATTATCATTATTATTGTTGACGACAAGGCAAACATTTCTGTATTTACCTCTCCAGTCTTGTCCAGTTCAGGGAAGGGCTTACAGACGATACCAAAGAGCCTGGACACCGAGTCCAAGGTCCTCCTCTTTGAGTCATAGAGCTTGAAGATCTCCTGGAACTCATGAAGTCTTGCTACAGCCTCGGCTGGCTGGACGCCTGGGACGGC
>JARBES010000126.1:24790196-24800217 GCA_030265145.1 Strongylocentrotus pallidus
TATTAGCGCTGTGTTATCTCTGGAAGATACAACAAAAGATAACACAAAACTTACAACAATGTTCAGAATACCACCCCTGGTGACTAACAACACCTAACAATACAGATACAGATATACCTTTATTGAAGTTTGTAAGATCTATAAAAAAAATTACAGTGTGCTCATAGGCAATTGTTTCACGAGGAGGAACTAAAATTAACAGCTGCTACCCCTTTTCTTTCCTAATTATACGCCATCAAAAATGATAGTGCTTGAAAAGGAATGAGATATGCTAATTCAACAAAATATTTCCGTCATAGCAGACTCTAATAATAACCTGATAAACCTTGCAATCTTAAAAATACTATTTTCAACCATTCCAAATTCTATTGCAGCCTTCCGTAGGCCTATTTCTAACAAAATTGTAGAAAAAGCATCAACTGCAACATTTGGTGATATATTGAATATTTTAAAAAATAAACCTCATTATACCTAGCAAATGCGCAAACTTCTCACAGAAATATTTTTCAGCCAGACCCTATGCAGGTTTGTGCTTATCAAACTGTTGCCTTCTCATGCATGGTAATCATTTACAAAGAGCTATAAACCTTTCCTTCTCTGAAAATTTGCTTGTGGTATCGATAGAAAATTTAGAAAATGAAAATATAATTTCAGGATATTAAGTATTATGTACAGTAGGCTTTGATTGAGCTCACAATATGCTCACAAAAGACTGTGTATTAAGGTCTGTATACTAATGCTCTTCTCTGTCACCATTGAGGCATTGATGTAATAGCATTTGAAATTTGTCCTCACGGCAAATATTGTGACCTACGGTAATTTACAGTGACATAAAATAAAAAAGGTGAAATAACTCAATATGAAACGGTTTAACCGAGGAAATATTGGACACAAATTTATATATTAAAAAAAAATCACTCTTAACAGGGACAACTTAGGTGTCCACATGGTCTTACATATTTTGTGTGGCCTTATCGAGACAAAACAAATCAAGAAATACATTTCACTAGGCCTAGGTGCCCACTGACTGCATACTACTATAAGCCTTCATCATCAATAAAGTAAATCAGAGATCGTCCAATTGCAACCCTGGGAAACAGCAGCTATAATAAGTATTAAGTTCATCCTTGTTTCCAATATATTTTATACTTTTTTTAAAAACCTGCTGTCTGGAAAAAATAGATACAATTTTATTAAAGTCAGTGACGTAGCTCCGGGGGGGGGGGGGGGATGCACATACATTTCCCCGATCGAGTTT
Source organism: Strongylocentrotus pallidus (assembly GCA_030265145.1). Classification (NCBI taxonomy): domain Eukaryota; kingdom Metazoa; phylum Echinodermata; class Echinoidea; order Camarodonta; family Strongylocentrotidae; genus Strongylocentrotus; species Strongylocentrotus pallidus. The sequence continues at coordinate 24,791,455 of JARBES010000126.1, forward strand.
CGGGAGAGAGAAAGAGAGAGAGCATGGTCCGATGTTCATATTCAGTTTTCTTTAAAATTACTAAACCTGGTACTAATGAATACATCTGCCATGGATTGTCATTTGTCGCTACGTAAAATACTACCATAATGTTGTTTATTGTTGTAAAGATTTTTTTTGGGCTTGCATCCAGTAAATTTAAATCGCGTGCTCGATCTTGTTATTGAAAACTTGTCAAGCCTAACATTTTATATTAAAGCTTATCTGCCGTAGTTTACAGGAGGGATTAGACTGCCCTGCAAGGTCACTGGACAGATGGTTATCTCATCAACTCAGCTCTCAGTTAACATAAGAAAAAGAGGATCATGGGGGACCAATGGTCACCGATTAGGCATTGTTTGTTATATAGAGGGCGCAAGTAGCACAAGTAGTGCAGTGGGCCTTTAAATGTTGTTTATTAAAATAGAATTTTAGAGACGATGAACAAATAGGAATAAAAATACATCTTCGTTCACCGTGAGAATGTTCACTGCTATCTCTCTCTGCTTAATCATGCGAACAGTGGAATCAACCGAGTGGAATCAACTGTGTAACAAATTATCATGAGTCACGAAGAATAAATTGCTATTCCATGTCATGGATGTATTAAAGAGCAGCAATGCCGATTTTTTGTTTTTAAAATTCAGCAACAATCATTGCTAAGATTGCTTTAGGGACATAAAGCTAGATAAAACATTCAGAAAACATTGGAAATAGAATGAAGAAGACATGTCTGTGGTCATAGCATCCGAGAATGACAAACTTGATTTAACTATGACGAAATTGGATGCGAAATAATGAAATTGATTGGACAAAGTAAAAAAAAAAAAATTAATGACCAAATACGAAATTGACTGTAAGATGTGCAAGATTAAGGAGTTTCGGGACGAAATTGAATGAAAAATGTATGACATTGATTGACAAAAGTGTTTAAATGGACGGGAAAACCTGAATATACACCGTCGTTATTCGTAAGAATATTCACATGTCTCTCCCTCTATGCTTAATCCTCCACGCACATATTGGGAACATTAAAACAAATTCCTGTCATTATGAAGATTGAAGAGAATGTTGAAAATATTTAGTTGAAAACAATGTCAAAGAGTTATTTATCAGCTTCTGAGTATCCAAATAACGTTATAGAGGGCTGTGATTTACTGGTGAGGACTCTTGACTCTCATACAAAAGGTTTGTTCCTTGCTCTGTGTTACTGCTTACATACTTGGGCATGATGTTTTGCCCTCATATTCCCTCTCGACCCAGGTGAAGCTGGAAACGATAGGGTAATAATAAATGAAAAGAAAATAATTTGTTCTTTTCCATTCTCTCCTTTAAAAAAATAAAGATTATGACTCATCCAGTACCGTAGAAAGTAATTACAAAAAAAATGTTTTAGTTCACTGTGATTGTTCATTTCAATCACTTTCATTTCAAGTTCGTTTTGCTAGTGTGATGATAATGGCCTTGGTTACTTCGGGCCTTCTTCCCTCGGTGCTGGTGTTGTTTACTATGGCATCACTGACCACATCCACTTCACTCCGCTTTGAAACCTTGGAGTAAGTATTCAAACAATTATGATTTTGTACTTATTCAATCCATCCCCTTTTTTTATCAATAAAACACAGCTTAACATTAAAACAACAAAAAGTTATATTCGTGATTGTTGTAAATTTCAGTAACAATCTCTCCTTGAGAACGCAAAGTTATGCCAGACAATATCACAAAGAAAAAGCAATACAAAGTCATATTCACCTAACAGCTTTTATAACAAAATAAGTTCCAGTTTAATTCAAAAACAAAATGGGGGGGGGGGGGTCCATAGGAATAATGATATGATTATGTTTTCATGGTAGCGCTAGCCAATTTTTTTGTTTGAGTAATATAGATTACATTTAGTTTTTACTTCTGGTAATGACTGAATACGAATTTCTTCAGAAGATTGTTCTAAAATCACAGGAAGCATTTTGTAAAAAATAATAATAAAAGTAAAAGTTGAGCTGAAGGTATATAATATATATATATAATTATATGCATGGGGGAAGGATAAGGTACAATGAGTACATTATGACAAATAGAGCACCTTTATGTACATCATTTTAACCACAACAAAATCATCAAGATTACAGTTAAGAGATTATTTCCCATTTTCAATTATTCAAAGCAGTTACGATTCAACCTCTGTGTCCTACCTTGAAGCCTACAGTGAGTAAGTATTCAAACAATTATGATTTTGTACTTATTCAATCCATCCCCTTTTTTTATCAATAAAACACAGCTTAACATTAAAACAACAAAAAGTTATATTCGTGATTGTTGTAAATTTCAGTAACAATCTCTCCTTGAGAACGCAAAGTTATGCCAGACAATATCACAAAGAAAAAGCAATACAAAGTCATATTCACCTAACAGCTTTTATAACAAAATAAGTTCCAGTTTAATTCAAAAACAAAATGGGGGGGGGGGGGTCCATAGGAATAATGATATGATTATGTTTTCATGGTAGCGCTAGCCAATTTTTTTGTTTGAGTAATATAGATTACATTTAGTTTTTACTTCTGGTAATGACTGAATACGAATTTCTTCAGAAGATTGTTCTAAAATCACAGGAAGCATTTTGTAAAAAATAATAATAAAAGTAAAAGTTGAGCTGAAGGTATATAATATATATATATAATTATATGCATGGGGGAAGGATAAGGTACAATGAGTACATTATGACAAATAGAGCACCTTTATGTACATCATTTTAACCACAACAAAATCATCAAGATTACAGTTAAGAGATTATTTCCCATTTTCAATTATTCAAAGCAGTTACGATTCAACCTCTGTGTCCTACCTTGAAGCCTACAGTGAGAGTTACAGAATTAAGTGCGGCTACTTTGACTTGGATTATTGTACAAGATACAGGCAAGATACTTACTATATTAACGTTTGTTGACATTTTTTTAAAATAGTTTTTTTGTTAATTCTTAAGAAAATCGCTGGTCCTGATCACTTCAAATATATAAAATTTCCAATACAAAATTCATTAGTAGTGGTAGTGGTGGTGGTGGTAGTGGTGGTGATAATAGTGCTAGTAGTAGCTTTTTTCGACATTTTATATCCGTCCTTTATCTCTCGTAATTCAGCTAGTTCTAGTTTTCATTTCTTCAATTACTTGGTCAAGTTTATATATATTTACAAATGCGCAAAAGACAGAACAGGCAGGTGTCCGTTATGATGTTTGAGGTTTTACATCTTACAATCTTGCACCAGAGAAACTATCAATCCCATATATACATGTCAGTCAGATGTCTATTCACTCTGCACAAGAAGAATCTCCCCAGAACCAACTACCATCGCATTTGTGTACTATTTCCACAATCCAGTCATTTTAATCTAGCATGTCTACTGTACAAGCTTATGTCGATGAATCCTAATCTTTTGTTGCAATTGTAAACATGTTATTTCATTTTGCTAGGGGCCTGGGGGCCTGTTAGATTTGATAACCTACCAGACAATCCTACTATCTAGACATTCTCGTCACGAGTACCCTTTTTGCACACCAAAATATTTCTTTATGGCTCCAAAATTGGGAACTCGCCCTGCAACCACATTTTGGACTCTCAAAGGCTAATGTGCTTCAAGAGAAAATAAATAAAAACATATAATTTATACATACGCATTAAATTCCAACTGAACGAGCAGGACCCAACCATCTCCGCCCCCACTTCTCTATCTCTATCTCTCTATCTCTCTCTCTCTATGTCTCTCTCTCTCTCTCTCGCTCTTCCTCTCTCTCTCCCACTTTCTTTCTCTTTTTTTTTAATTACTACACTCTAACTCACTCATTTTCCCTTACTTCTCTTTTTCCCTCTTTTCCTCTACCCTCTCTCACTATCTCTTTTTCAACACCTTATAGCGCTTTCCATTGACTTTCTTACCTTTTTATGGGGTGGAGACAACGTCCACCTATACCCATCCCACATTTCTGTGTGTTGTTTCATGTCAACATTTTGTTTGTTCGTTTTTTTTTTCTTTCTATGACCCAATCACTGACTGCTTCAACTCAATTTTTAGGCATGCAATGTACAACTGGATTGAATTTTAATAATGAAATTGTTAATTAAATAAACGATTATCACGATCAAAGGCATAGCTTTTGAACTTTCCTACTGTTTTATATTATATTCATGAAAGAACGGTTGCTTTATGTTCATTCCACTGAAATGGCCTATTTAATATAGTTATACATGTTTATGATATATATAATCTAACGTTTGATTATTGCTATGGAATATAAAAAACAACAACAAACAAACAAACAAATCAAAATCAAAATCGAAACGAATCATGGATGTTGAGGGGTATATTGACACGATTCTTTGTACTGGTTTGTTGTAGAACACGTTACCGTGTGGCCTATGTGTCTCTGACGATATGTAACACGGGTTTCTCAAGCGATCCTTGTAATGGTAAGTTACATGAAGACTATTCGAATGAAATATATCATGTTGTATATAGAAAGGGCGGTGCATAAAATAAACTGGATGAACAGAGCCTTTTTATGAATGACTATGAGAATTGCAATTCAGCCATTTTTATCCCCTCGCCGACGAAGTCGGAGGGGATACAGAAACGCTGCTGTCCGTCCTTCCGTCCGTCCGTCCGTAACAAATTTGGTTTCCGATCGATAACTTCAGTAATGTTTGGCGGATTTTCATAAAATTTGATATGAAGATACATGGTATTAAAATACAGAGTAAGTTCGATTTCGGAGTATGTTGTTCAAAGGTAAAAGGTCATAGCTCATAATAAATAAATATGCGAAAAAAATACACATGTGGTTTCCGATCGATAACTTTAGTAATATTTGACGGATGTTCATAAAAGTTGATATGAAGTTACATGCTATCAAAACACAGCTTAAGTTCGACTTCGGAGTATGTAGGTCAAAGGTCATACTGCTCATTAAATATGCGAATCTGGTTTTTGTTCGATAACTTTAAATGTCTGAGGAATTTTAATAAAATTTGATATGAAGGTAAATGGTATCAAAACACAGCCTAAGTTCAATTTACGAGTATGTAGTTCAAAGGTCATAATTTAATTTAATATGCAAAACAAAATACACATCTGGTTTTGGATGGATAACTTTAGTAATGTTTGACGTATTTTAATGAAATTTGATATTAAGGTTCATGGTATCAAAACACAGCCTAAGTTTGATTTCGGAGTATGTAGGTAAAAGAACATATCTCTCTAAATATGCGAATTTGATTTCTGTTCGATAACTTTAGTAATATTTGACGGATGTTCATAAAAGTTGATATGAAGGTACATGCTATCAAAACACAGCTTAAGTTCGACTTCGGAGTATGTAGGTCAAAGGTCATACTGCTCATTAAATATGCGAATCTGGTTTTTGTTCGATAACTTTAAATGTCTGAGGAATTTTAATAAAATTTGATATGAAGGTAAATGGTATCAAAACACAGCCTAAGTTCAATTTACGAGTATGTAGTTCAAAGGTCATAATTTAATTTAATATGCAAAACAAAATACACATCTGGTTTTGGATGGATAACTTTAGTAATGTTTGACGTATTTTAATGAAATTTGATATTAAGGTTCATGGTATCAAAACACAGCCTAAGTTTGATTTCGGAGTATGTAGGTATAAGAACATATCTCTCTAAATATGCGAATTTGGTTTCCGTTCGATAACTTTAATAATGTTTGACGGATTTTAATCAAATTTGATATGAAGGTACATGGTATCAAAACACAGCCTAAGTTCGATGTCGGAGTATGTAGGTCAAAGGTCAAAGGTCATAGCTCATTAAATACGCAAAAACGCCTCATTATATATGTGAAAATGTGGTTCACTTCCTTGCCTAGTAATATAATAGTATAGTCTCATGGAGGTAACTTGTTCTGACGTATATAGACCATTTGTACCCTGCGAGGGAATGCTACGCTTTGCGTTTTTTTTTCTAGTTTATTGTTATTGTGCATTTATCCATTCTTCTTCTTTCTTTTTTTCTTCTTCCTCTTCTTCTTTTTTCCTTCTTCCTCTTCTTTTTTATTTTTCCTTCTTCTTCCTCTTCTTCTTGTTTTTTTTTCTCTCCTTTTTTCCTTCTTTTTCTCCTCCTTTTTCATCTCCTTCTTCTCTTTTTTTCTTTTTCTTCTCTTCTTCAGCTATTTTATCATTATCATTATTATTATGATTACTATTATCATTATTATTATTATTATTATTACTACTGCTACTACTTTTATTATTATCATTATCATTATAACCATTATTTATGTAAACAGTATTGCTATGAACATGTATGTATATATCACCATTCATTTCCTTTGTGCGGAAAATTCAAATAGACCAACAACCGAACTCTATTGTAAAAACATAGTGGGAGTTTGCCAGCCGGTAAATTGTCCTTATTACTACGATGAAAAAGACGGGGAAAAGATTAAAAAGATACATTTCATGTTCAAGGGAATTGGGGTTGTTGACGATGCTCACGATGACGTCTGGAATCAACATGATCATGGAATAACTTAAAGCAATCGACTTTGACTTCCTGTGAAGTCCTCCTATACTTATGGAAATGCATTTTTTTATTCAAGCATTACATTCATTACCCAAATCTGCAGATACACTGTAATTCAGCTTGACAAATAACTATACATTTCGTAAATGGAGCCAACAAATAGCAATAACTAGTCAAGATTGGTCCATTTCAATGCCTAGAGCTTGCGATCCTCAGGTAAAAATGCTTGAGAGTCCTCGAACACGTTCTCTGCATGGTGATGAATCATTTGCTGCTTCTGAACCTAAGTTGTGGAACAGTATTCCTGAGTATTCTTCAGTACCTTGTGACCTGCTATGTACTTTCAAAACCCACTTAAGATAATATTCCACATTGCTTGTAACTAGCCACTACCCCCAGTCTTTCTCGGGTGAATCATGGACAGTATATTCAGTAGTTTGTTCAACCTCAACAGTGCTATTGACTAGGTAACTAGATATTGGCTCTCTACATATCCCGGATAAGACGGGATACTATAGATATCACAAACTACTATAATCAATGAAAATTATTCGTTATATTTGTTATCAAATGTAACATAATTCTTTGCAGCTATGTGTAAATAGATACACGAAATTATCATTTGCAATTATTCATTCTCTACACTGTCATAACTAGACTTATTATTGACTTTTCCTTCTATGCAGACGGGAACGAGTGCTTGTCAAACCCGTGCTTTAACGGAGGGTTTTGTAACAATCTTCAGAATGCATTCAGTTGTACCTGTTATTCTGGCTGGACGGGACCAAGATGTCAAACTGGTGACTATTTTCCCCCTTTGTTTCGATGTTTTGCTTTGAATGTATAGTCTCAAGCACCATTTTGTTTATGTGATTTGATTTGATGTAAGATGATGTCCATAAAAAAGTAATGTCCTTGTCAGATAAATCAACATAATAATAGCTATAAGAACAATAATAACAATAATGATAATAATAATGATAAGGGTAATAATAATAATATTACAAAATAAAAATTATAATAATGGATACAAATTACTTAAGGCACTCCAATATTACTCCGGCTCTGCTAAGCTAATGATTTCGGTGCTCACAGCATTCAAGGAATTCCTTCTTACCAGTAGATGGAGAGTAGCAAATGTAGAGACATATCATGCTAAAGGACAGTTTATAGTTAGGTAAACAGCAAAATCGGTGCCCAAAGTGCCCAAAGTTTATGTTTCAGGGGCCCACCCGTGTTGTTATGCATTAAAAAAAAAAAAATTTGGCTGAAAACGTTCGATTGGTGGAGAAAACCCATTATGAACAATGAAATATGGTATAGATTAGGTTGCTCCAAAGGGCTCTAATGACCATCAACTCTAGACTGTAAAGAGGACTGCTTTAAACTATTTCTGAGGTAATAGGATGACATTATTTTAATCTCCATTTCGGTATCAAAATTCAATGATACATTGTGGGTATGAGGCTTTAAAGAATATTGAACATGAAATGTATTGTGTAGGCATATTTATGGACCGGTCTAAAGCATTTGACACTATTGATCACCACATACTTTTGAAGAAACTTTATTTGTATGGTGTAAGAGGCAATGTATTAAATTGGTTTGAAAATTATTTGACTAACAAAACACAATATGTGGTGGTCAATGGTGTCAAATCATCTACGCAGTTGACTAGCTGTGGTGTACCCCAAGGATCAGTGTTAGGCCCCCTACTGTTCCTTGTTTATATTAATGATATTATAAAATCATCCACAAAAAGTAAAGTTTTCATTGTTTGCTGATGATACCTGTGCAGTTATTTCTCATAAATCTATAACACATGTTATTGAATCCATAAATATTGAGTTAATAAAGATAAATGGTTGGTTTCAATGTAATAAATTATCCTTATCCTTATCCTAATATTTCAAAAAACAATTATGTTATTTTTAGAACAAGGAACAGGAGGATTCCTGATAACTTAGATGATGTTCATATTGCAAACATCACAATAAACAGAACACTAAAAAGTAACCTCTTTTGGGAGTGTATGTTAAGTGATTTTAAAGTATGGTGCCTTTTGAACTAGATTTAAACGTTATGGACACGTGCCTTTATTTAAACAAAAAAGGTACTCTTGTTAACGTTTTCATCTAACCTAAAAACCACCAATTTATCACGCGACTGGAGTAACGTGATTCCACTTACCTCTGTAAATCAAGTG
>JARBES010000126.1:27618290-27629071 GCA_030265145.1 Strongylocentrotus pallidus
TGTCCATATTTATCTCAACATGCTTGCTGGTTCCCTTCAGAACGTCACTGGCTCTTTCTACCAACAAATTGTCCTGTAGGGTAGCAAAAATGGAAAAGAAAAAATGTGATTACAACTCATTTGAAGTTCTGTAAATTGAAATACATTTTGAGAGTAGTTCTGAACTGTTTAGTAAGTAAAGTGCTAACTTCTGATTTCTATGCACAACGTGTCACAGTTCAATTGCTCCAGACAAGCCTGACTTGGTAGCATTCCCCAATAAATAAATATTGCATGCAGCAAACAGAGAAGAAAAAGCACTTGGCAATACTCATAGCTGATATCGAAGAGCATTCAGATTGCCGCAAGATTACCAGTTCTTTTGATGAACTTCCCTCCCAGGGGTGTATGTTTTCAAATCTTTGCGTGGTAACTGCACAGACCCGTCAGTCGTAGAGGTACATGATACTCTAGTTCAGTGTTCAACATAACATCCTTTAACGTGTGAAATACCCAAGTGAAGTCAAATTCTTAATGGGAACAAAAGCGCTTAAGTCTTTAGACAGTACATGCGATTATTCTCCTGAAGTATATATGAAAATTCAATCTAATTTCTCACCAGTCTTTTGTCCAGGGCAAAGTCCTGCTTGGCGGTGCCTCCGATGTGCCTGGCACCGGGTCGAAGGTCAGAAGCCTTGGTCAGTACCTGGTCAAAGTTAAGAAGCTTGCTCTTGCCATTAGTCTTCTCCTGTACAGGCTGGAGCATGTCACATCGGCCAATCATCTCCTACAAGGATGATACAAGAAGGAGTGATAGAACATTTCCCTTATAGAATGTTCAATGACAATAACAGTAACTTGTTGCTTCTTGGTATTATGTTGATTCTGAGAGAAAATTCTTACAATATGCTTTCATGAATTGCCCTGTAATTGCTCCATGTACAGATCATAAGAATATACATGTAATAATATATAACGAGGAAAAACATACAAAAGTGTCCATAATCTCATCTTAATTGTGATGAAAGCAGAGTAGATGAACAGTGCTAGAGATGTGCAATGTAAGAAAGTCTGACACTGTCCACAATCCCAATAACCCCTTATGTGTGAGGAAAAGGCAGCAACTATAAAGACAATCATGAAATATGCAGTGTCAAATTACACTCCTAATTTTATCCTGCATTCAACTCTTTTTAAGAGAATAGTTCCATCAAAATATATCCAGAGGGTTATCATGGAGCTAATCAAGATCATAAAATGAGTAATTTTGCAAAGTCATAATTGTGTTTCACAAAGCAATCCTTCCATCTATAGTTTTGTGTAAAAATGTATGTATGACAAACAAGCGTCTGTGCAGAGAGGTGAAGAAAGTAAGCGAAGGGTTATGGGTTGAATGCAAACAAACCTGGAAGGTTCTGAATCCCATCTGTGCCATGTGAGAACGGATCTCCTCAGCAAGCATGAAGAAATAGTTGACAACATGCTCAGGTTGACCATCAAACTTCTTCCTCAATTCAGGGTCCTACCAAACATAGAGAGAATAGTGATTAGAAAAAAACATGGATTCGCATTGTTACATGACAACCAGAAATAATTACAGGGGAGGAAAAAAAGTGACAATGAGCGAGATTTTGTCCATATTTAAACATTTAGACTACATACCTGTAAATCGACATGCTGATATGATCATGATTGAATATTGAATAGCCCAGAAAACATTATCACGTTATCATTATCATCAATGTCATCATGATCATCATCTCATAACCACCACCAAATCATTTGTGTGATAATCATCATTGTTATCATCATCATGATTGACATTACCATCACCATCATCATCATCATTATCGTTATCCTCATCATCATCATCATCATCACCATCACCATTACCATCACCATCATCTTCATCATTTGCCACACTCAACCCAGGTGATGTAAATGGGTACCTGGCAGGAATTAATTCCTTGTAATGCTAGAGCGCCGCAGTGGCCGCCTTGCTAAAGCCAGGGTAATAATCGGGGCAGCGCCAGGAGCGTCACAATGTGACGGACATTAGCGCTATATAAGAAACCACCATTACTATTCTTATCGTGTCATCATTATCGTCATCATCATAATCATCATCATCATCATCATCATCATCACAACCACCACCACCACCATCATTACCACTACCACCACCACCACCACCATCATCATTATCATCATCATCATCATCATCACCACCACCACCACCACCACCATCACCATCATCATTATCATCATCATTATCATCATCATCACCATCACCATCATCATCATCATCATCACCATCACCATCACCACCACCACCACCATCACCACCTCCACCACCATCATCAACATTCTGAAATACAGACCTGAGTAGCCACTCCTACAGGGCAAGTGTTAAGATGGCATTTCCTCATCATGGTACATCCCATTACAATAAGAGGCGTGGTGGAGAAAGCAAACTCATCTGCCCCAAGAAGAGCTGCTACGATCACGTCATGACCTGGGATTGAAGGTTCATTTATTGAAGTGAGGTTTTATTTCAGGTGATTTACAAATCATTGTGAATTAGTTACAGAGGTGGTCAAGTATATAAGGCACCCAAATGTAATAAAACAAAAGAGTGAAGACTTGCTTGAAACCAAGGTTATATGCAGCAGGCAGACAACATAATATGTGGCTTGGACATAGTCAAGACATTTCATGGACTGCCTAACTATTTTGCTTGTTATTCAGCATTTACACATTTTCTTTCGGAATCATCTAATAGTTTCTATAGATATTTGGGGATAACTGTCCTAGATTCTATAAGAATGTATTTTTTGATTGACACTGAACCTCACGATTACATTTCAATGTCAAATCATATACAGTATAGATATCTTTCACTCTCTCTCTCTCTCTCATACAATCACTAACTTATCCTCAACTGTCCTCAAATACATGTAGTTTCTATTTATTCATAGATACTTTATAGGAATAACTATGCTAGATTCTATGAGAACATATTTTGTTATTGTTACCAAACCTCAAGATTACATTTCAATGTCCAATCATATAAAGATGTCTTCCACTCTCTCTCTCTCTCTCTCTCTCACACACACACACAATCACTAACCTGTCCTCAGCTGGCCATCTGTCTGCAGGACGACCCTTGACCTCAGGTCATTAAGAACCAACGTCTGATGAGTCTCTGCTAATCCGAGTTCCCATGGTAACCCAGCATGTTTGATTCCGGTCCATGTGCTAGCCCCGGTGCCTCCGTCGTGACCTGAGATGGTGATGTGTTCAGCTTTACCCTGTTATACATGTAGAAGGAATGTTGTGAACGGTCAACATACTGGCCCGATTTTCATGAGAGAGAGGTCCATCTAATTCCTTGGTTTAAAGGCCGTCTGTACTAGTTTGGCCAGATTAGACCCCCCAGGGTTGTCACTGACAGGTGGCTATCTCATCAACTCAGGTCTCAATTGACATAATAAAAAGAGGATCATTAGGCATTGTTTTCTATATAGAGGGAGCAAGTAGCTACAAGTAGTACAGTGGGGCTTTAAACCTCCATAGGTGTCATCATGACCAATGGGCAGGCAGTGATACATGTACATATATTCAAAGCCAATTTACACTCATTTTGGTCCATGCTGGAAGTTTGAATCATGATTTTGAAGACGGTTCTGATTCAGAGCAGCTCTAACTTCGGGCTCAGAAAACAATCTACATAGAAAGATTAACCTCCAGACGGCTGGGTTACTTTAACAGTCTTACAGATAGGAACGTGGAGATACAGCCCAACATACCCCCCCCCCCCCCAATACCCTGTTTGTTTCCCCCTTCTATAACATGGGATATTTTTAAAGATTTCTTGTAGATTTCTAAGCCCATTCAATAAATAGTTCACCTACTTTCACAACTATGGTAAAATGTGAAACAGTAAATTTAGCTTACTTGTCTTTAAGAATAATTAAAAAATCTTGGTTGATACCCGAAGCCTAAACATCAAAAATATTAAAAACTGACTGATAATCTACAAATTTGAGCCATCCAGGGGGGTGCTTCACAAAGACCAAGATTGACTAAAGGCACACTTAACTATGACAGGCAGTTAATGCCACTAGATGCTCAAACAATCATTCTCTGAAGGAATGTGCACATTAAAGTAATCTTATGTTTCCTTCAACAATCAAATTTAAAAAAAAATTATATTTATTTATTTATTTATTTCTGATATTTATACAGGGTGGCACATATCACCAATTTGGTGGTCTTCCATGAGGCCCAGTTAGGTAAGAATCAAACAAATAACAGCATCAAAAACAAAATAGATTAATACACAAGCATAAAAACAGATACAATACAAATTAATTGGTATCCCCATGAAATAACTGATCATTCAAGAATCATCCTTGATCATTTTCAAGAAATAGGTGAATGGAATTTTCAAATTAAATAATTCTTTTATTTTTTAATGAAAATAAAATAAAGAATAGATGATAACCACGTATATGAAAGGAAAAAAAAATGATTGAAAACGTTCATTTAATAATCTGATATTCTGTTGATTTGCAAGCACGACTTGCACTTCCCTTGAGAGACTAATGCTAGGAATGGTGAAAGCAAGCAGTGGCATTACCGGCCTGCCATAGTTAAGTGCAAATTCAGTCATTCTTAGTCTTTGTAAAACACCCCCCATGTAACATATTGTATTGTGCCTATCATCTATAGATGGTGTTGAGTTGGTATCTTTGGTGTGACTTCAGTTTGACATAACAGGGGTCACTGAAGTAAACCTCACCTTGGCAACCCCAGCAGCGACGACCCCTACGCCGACCTCCGACACGAGTTTGACACTGATCCTGGCCTCCGGGTTGGAGCACTTGAGATTGTAGACGAGCTCGGCAAGGTCCTCGATGGAGTAGATATCATGGTGAGGGGGTGGGGAAACCAGTCCCACCCCGGGGATGGAATACCGGGTGGAGGCAATTGCTTCGGTGACCTGTAATGGAGAGGAAGAAAAGTCATAAGCGAACAGTGGCATGAACGGCCTGCCATAGTTAAGTCCAACTTAAAGTTGATCTTAGTCTTTGTAAAACACCCCCCTGTATGTGTAGTCCAACAAAAGGGGTGAAAGAAATGGGAAGTTAAGTAAGTGGTAGGTGAGCAGTAACATTTTATAGTTGATACGCTGTTCTATAGGAAGCCAGTGAATTTATGTTAGAATTACACAATACTTTGACCTTTGACAACTTTTGTAACGTAGAATGTCTGTTAAATAGTATACAGTTATTGACTGGCAGGGGGTATATGTATATAACATTCTTTGGACCTGAAGGGAGTTATATTTTCCCTCATGACCATATTATAACCACTTGGGAACTCCCTTCAGCAGTCCAAATAATGTTATATTACACCCCCTGCCAGTCAATAACTGTATACTATTTAACAGACATTCTACGTTACAAAAGTTTTTATATTAGATAGCCTTGGTTTGATAAGGTCAAATCATTGGGTGGTGTTGGAGCTAATGAATGGATTCAGTTATGTCCTTCACAAAGATGATTGCATTTTAAAGAAGCAGGAACACCATGGCATCCCTTCAGGTACTTAATTTGTTTCACAAACTCCCACAAATCTTGTTTTGTGTTAGAACCGAGTGTGTGCATACAAAATTGAAACCAGGGTCAGGTACGAAAGCGAGTTTCAGAACACTCCTGATAATTTGCTAGTAAAATTTAGTTATGACCCCCCCCCCCCTTTCACTATAACAAACAACAACAACAACAAAATGGACAAAAATGGGCAGCACTGTAGAACAGAGTTAGGAGGTTTGTCATACTCTCCTTATGCAGGCTTTAACCCCTTACCTTATAGCCTGGCAGTTCGCCCCCTTCTCCTGGCTTAGCACCCTGGGCCATCTTGATCTGCAGCTCATCTGAGTGGGCCAGATAGGAGCTGGTCACCCCAAACCTCCCAGAAGCTACCTGCTTGATGGCTGAGCGGGTGTTATTCAGGGGGTCCTCGGTGTGCAGGTACCGCTCTTCATTCTCCCCGCCCTCTCCGGTGTTACTCTTGGCACCAATACTGCAGGGAAATGAGAAAAATAATCCATGTATTGAACAAAGATTCTACCTTGCAATTATGTGCAATGCATGTAGATGTAGACTTTGTGGATTTACATGTTCATGTTTTGAGTGGAAGCAGTAGCTTACTCTAAGAACTACTGAGTTGATTATAATCCGGTCAAATTATTCTGAGTAAATCTGACAGAGAAGTATATTTCTCATGAGTGATCAGATCATATATATTTGCTTTGGATACAATTACTACTCCCTTTCATATCATTAAAGAGAAAGCATCAGTGCTTAAGGTAACAAAGGGATTTTAGGTTAGGCAAAGTTTGAGACTAGGCTAAAATAAGTGCTGAGTTACAAGCAATAAAACAGAATTTATAAACAACAAAAACAGTAATAATCTGAACACATAGGTGTTAAATATACATAGACGTTGACATCTTAGACATTAAAAAGTAAAATTACCCAACATGAGCAATAAGAAAGAGTAAAAGGTGAAAGAGGGAGGACAGTAGATCGAGGTGGGGAGAGAAGGGAATAAGTCAGCAGGAGGGGAAGGATATAGAGAGAGATTGGTTGGCTCACCTGTTCATGGCCTTCGCCAATGTACTATGGGCCTCGATGGATAGACTACCAAAGCTCATTGCACCGGTGTTGAACCTCTTGACTATAGAAGCAGCTTCCTCCACCAGAGAGAGGTCAAGCGGCTCAGCGCTCTTCACCATCTCAAGCTGACCTCTCAAGGTACACATACGCACCTGTGGAATAACGTTTCACATTACCGTATTTGCCGGCGATAAGGCCGCAGCGCCGTATAGGCCGCACCCCCGATTTTGACATTAAAAAAAAAAAAAAAAAATTAAAAAAAAAACTTTTTTTACTCTTTCGCCGCACCCCGACTTTTTGATATTTTCTCTTCCAAAAATACTGCGGCCTATACGCCGGCAAATACGGTAATCATAATTATAAGCATTTTTATAGCGCCGTCTATCTTGAAATTCTATTCTGAGGCGCGTTAATTATTACCCAGGCTTTAGCCTAGCTGCCATTTCAGCGCTCTAGCATTTCAAGGAATTGATTCCTGCCAGGTACCCATTTACCTCACCTGGGTCGAGTGTGGCAAAAGAAGATAAATGCCTTGCCAAAGGACATTAGTGCAGTGCCGGGGATTGAACCACGACCTTTGAATTTCAAGTCAAGAGCTTAAACCACTCGACTAAGACACTTCTACAAATCAAATCCCCATCCAAAGACAAACTCAAACTCACAACATCTCTAGTTGACCTCTCAGGACACACATACGCTCCTGGGAAGGTATTTAATTAAATACTTCAGTCAGAAATAGGAGTATTTTACTCAGTTTTTGACTTAGATGAAATACTTAGCCAACTTCAATATTCAGTTGATGCTTCTGGCTAAGTATTTTACCCTAAATACAAGACAGCTCCCTAGCAGACTTAAGCCAATTATTTTGGAAGCAGTGATTGGAGAATCTTTGGAACTTCGTTACTTCTCAACAACATTTCACAAACAGCCTGATCAAGAAAGCTTGAACCATGCAAAAACAGTTTGCAAATTACCACTATTTCTAGTTAGCAAATAGCTAAAGAGCATTTTACTTGTAGGTAATAAAAAACTGCAGCCCCAATCTACTTGCCTATAGGAGACTTACCGATTCTTTCTGTGACTCTACAAACTTCTGATAGGCATTCTGATTCTTGTTACGTGCTGCATCCTGCAAATTAGCAATGCTGACAGGATCGTTGACATGCTTCTCACCCCCATCACGCCAATGGTATGATCCACCTTCCAGGTTACTGGATATGTCTCCTTGAGCCTCTGCATAAGCCATTCTGTGCCTTTCAAAAGCCTATATGGAACAAGGAAGCCTGAGTCACGGTACACTGAAGAAGCTCTCATTTTTCATGATTGTGAAAACAACTTGTGGAAATGTACGTGTCTCTGTCATGCCTGGCAATGTCTTCACGCAGATGACATAGCCACACATGGCAAATAACGACTAGTAATCCTAATAATACACTTATAGAATTACATAGTACTAAATTCAACACATATGTTGATGATTTAGAATTCATAAAAGGCTGCACACAATGGACTTCCAGCCTAAGAATCCTGGGGGTTTCGGGGTGTTTGTTTTTTAATTTTAATTTTAACAAAATACAAATTTTAACAAAGAACACAGGATTAGTGAGATATCCCATTACCTTCTACCTTCCATCATCAACCATCTTTTATCGACATGACAAGGCTGCACACAACGGACTTCCAGCCTAAGAACTCTGGGGGTTTTGGGTCATTTTTTAATACTTTTTATTTTAGTCTAAACAAAGAACAAATTTTATCAACGAACACAGGATTAGTGAGAGATCACATTTCCTTCTACCTTCCATCATCAACCATCTTTAATCAACTATGGTACCTTTGACCTTTGACATGACCTTACCTCTTCTGCCAGGATCTCAAACGTGGCTCCACCAAGCCTAGATGCTGTTCCTATGAAGCACTTGTCGACCACCTCCTCTGCAAGACCAACTGCCTCAAAGATTTGAGCTCCCTGAAACAAGATGATGAAAGGAATTAACAAGAAATCTGAGACAAACATGTTCCATACACGCCAACCTTTCACAGCAATAACTAGGGAGTCGCTCCAGGCAAACTTAGGAATACAGTCCATTATGAATACTTTTCACACAGACTTTTTCAGAAAAAGAGAGGAATCTGGGGTTCAAAACAATAGCTTGAAGGCCAAAAAATAGGGATCATTCCTCCCTAATAGGAGTGGTTGGCAGCTATGACATTCATGTGATTAGACTGATTTTCTAATGTCAAGTCATGGAAACTTTGCTGCAGTCAAAGCCCCATATGGATAACAGATTGCAACGGACATAGACATACATGTAAAAGTCTCTTTCCCTCCCCCTTTTCATTCAATGTGTGATGTTCGTTAATATAATAATGTTTCATTTCCTAGCTTAACCCAGCCTTACATCATAACTCTGCAGAAATGGCATGTCCATCTTCATTGTAACGTTAGACATGACCTTCTCCAGTATCATCCAAACACCTAAGCTGATTCTGTACCACATTCCGAGACCCTCCAGCCTTGCCTTGTAACTTTGCAGGAGTGAGATGTCCATCTTAGCCATTACGTTGGGGATACCCTTCTCAGTAGCAGCTATGACCATCTGCACAACCTCAAATACTATCATAATGCTGAATCCCAGTCATACTTTGTAACTTTGCAGGAGCGAAACCTTCATCTTGGCCATCACTTTAGAGATACCCTTCTATGTAGCCCCTATGACCCTCTGCTGAATATCCTTTTAAGGCCGAATCTGTACCCATCTATAAGTACTATACATATGTAAGTATTTTTAATAACCTCTTGTTGCTTTCAATTGCAATCTCACCTTGTAACTCTGCAGGAGTGAGATGCCCATCTTGGCCATCACCTTGGAGATGCCCTTCTCCGTCGCTGCAATGACTCGCTGCTGGATCTCCTTGGGTCCAAAGTCCACTCCCAGAAGGCTCTGCTCATGCAGGCTGATCAGGCACTCGTACAGGAGGTAGGGACAGATGGCGTCTGCACCGTAACCTAGCAACAGGCACAGGTGATGCATCTCGCGGGCCTCTCCTGTCTCTACGATGAGACCGACGTGAAGACGCTGTCGGGTCTTGATCAGGTGGTGATGGGATGCTCCCAAGGCTAGCAGAGGGCTGGATGATAGGTAACAAACATAAATTACAATGTCAATTGAATTGAATTGAATTTATTCACCACTTTCATAAAAACATACAAAGGCAAAGAATACAATAGTTTCTTGCAAACATAGATAAACCACTAAAATGGAAAATACACTAAAGGAAATTACAAAGTGGTTGGATCATCAAAAAAGTTACAAAAACTTATAGGTAGATGATCCTAAAAATGAACACACACAACAACAAAAAAAGGGACAAAGAAAATACAATAATACAACGGTAATTACACACATAAAAATCCATTCCAATAAATGCACAAGAGGTATACACAGTAATAATTAATTCATTTGATTTTAGACAATATGCCAAACGATCCAAACCCCCCCCCCCCCAAAAAAAAAGTATCTCAACACCCTTAAAATGATATTCCTCTAATTCTGAGTAGAGAATCGAACATATTACACGGCGGTTTACATAGATCAACATCACTTCGCCAAATTAGACTACAGCGGTGGTCAAATACCTGACTGGCACTCTTTCTGGACCTGCAGCTCTGTCGGACAAGACCAAAAGAGTATAGCCCTGTTCTGTCGCCTCGGAACACTCTGCACAGATCCGGTCTATCGCTGGGACCAGTCCTGCATATCCAGCTTCCACAGGGAAAGTAATATCAATGGTCTTGGTCTATGGAAACAAGAATAGGACAAAAGAGAATATATCAAACCAATGAATTAAACCAGACAAATTGATTAAGATGACCGCTTCACCCCACTCCCTACGTGAACCTAGATGTCCCTGTATTAATCCTCTGGTATTGAGAGAATTCAGTAGTCAATGGGTTAACTTTATGAAATAACTGGTGTAATCAAATGCAAAGCATGAATTTTCATCCACTTAAGGATAAAGGTGAGTTCTGGTCATCCGATTGCATTGTGAAAGAAAAGGTGTGGAATGGATCAGAAAAGTTGATCATATAGCATGTAAGTATTGGTGTGTAAT
>JARBES010000127.1:999142-1010117 GCA_030265145.1 Strongylocentrotus pallidus
AATATCAAATAGTGCCAACAAGAAATGACCAGAATCAAGAACTTTGTATATTTATTGAAGAAAGCTGGAGCTGTATTATACCGGGATAGTCCACAAGGAATTCAACATGTCACAAAATAGAAACTGACACAATGATTGTTTGTGAAATATTAGTTATAAAATGTGATTGAAAGACTTTCAACATATGATTCAGATTTAACCAGGGAGTATCTAAGAACCTCATAGCTCCCTAGCTCTTGGCAGCATGGGACATTGCTCTTCACAGGTTTGACATTTTGTTTGTGGACCACCGTGACGATACATACCAGTCACAAGATATGTCTGTGTGATACAACATTGAAGCTTTTCATATTTTTGTAATCGATCAGTCGAGTCCAGAGTGAAGTAGACTACAAGCTTCTGTTAAATCTGTAATTAGACTTAGAATGACATTCATTGTGGGTTCATATTATTGTATACAAAAAATAATGAATAAATGCAACAGCTATTTCATGAACGAATGAGAGGCTCTCCAGTGCATCATTGAATCAAGATCCAACGGAAGTGAAATGAGACCAAGATGAAAAGTGCATGTTTGTATGCGAGGTACCGATACTACTGAATGGTCAGTTATTGTGTGGGAGAAAGTGATCAAAGTAGTATAGAGACGAGTGTAAGTACAAAGAAATAGTGACTGGAAAGGAAATGTTTTAAAAGAGAGAGAGAGAGAGAGGGGGGGGGGGTGAACTTGTATACAAACTAAACATTAAAGGTACTTGATAGGAAGACATTTGAGAAATGCTAGAAACAGGGTACTAATATTCATGTTAAAGTAACTATTTTCATTATTTGAGAGGAGAGAGAGACCGTTGGAGATAAAAGCATCAATGTAGTGTAATATCTAATAAACACAGAAGAGATGTAATATACCACTCTCTCCTTAACCCTTTTCCTGTCTAATCAATTATCTTGATTGTCACATGTCTGTCTCCCCTCTCACGCACACACACTCTGTCTTTTTTTCTCTCTCTCTCTCTCTCTCTCTCTATTTTACTCTCATTCCACATTCCCTTTTCTTATACTTTAAGCATTTAACCTCTTCTCATCTCCTTTATTGTCATTTGTGACTGTGTGCGGATATGTGTTGTTTGTGTGAATTCTACTAAACATATTCTACTGCTGCACACTTGACTCTGTGTTCATTAAAGAAAAGAAAAAAGATAGCAAAGTACTTTGACGCAAACATCTCTATTTGATATGAAAATATACTTTTATTTCAAATGTATGTACATAACACATAGCCTCATATACAACTACAGGAAAATATACACATGTACATTTTAATGGCAAGCACTTGATTACAGTAATTAAGAACAACACATCATTTCATAGTTTTCATGAAGCAAATGTAGTACATGTCTGAATGAACAAAAATGTTGAGGACAACATGGGTGTACAAGTAAATTCAGTGTAAAGTGTACCAATCACCAAATAATATTCTGTTCTGTATGTTGGGTTCCACGTGCCTACAGATGCTATGTTCAAAAGATGGCCTTCAAATAGTACTTCCATGAAGAGAAGATGCAAGTTTAAATACAATCTCAATTAAAAACAACTTGCAAGTAGAATACTTGACGCACCTGTACGTGCTTGCATGGAATAGCACCTGCATGGAACAACAAATCTGACTTTTCTTCATACTTCTTATTTGTTGGCCCATAGAATGCCAGGTAACAGGGGTTTTTTTAAAGGTTAATTTTATACATTCTTGCTGTACACCAATTATGTAAAGTCATTGGTGTATTTACAAAATTGCACTTAAAGAAAGAATACACGATATAACAATCATTTAACAACACAAGCAATTAAAAAATTAGCTCTTTGCAAAGAAATGATGAATCTGGGCCTTGTCTTATAAAGGGTCATGATTGACTGGGATTGATCACGCATCCTCATATCGATTGCAAACTCCATCTCTTATTAATATTTATATAGCGCACAAATCCACCTTGCAAGGTGCTCAAAGGGCTCCAATATTACCCCGGCTCTGCTAGGCAGCCGATTTCGACGCTCACAGCATTCAAGGAATTCCTTCCTACCGGTACCCATTTTACACCTGGGTGGAGAGTGGCAAATGTATCCACAGTCCAACCACTTATCCACTAGACCACAACACCTCCACATTACAGAGTTGTAATTTCTTTTAGGTCGTGACTCATTTGAATAAATCACAACTATTTATAAGAGGGGTTCCTGGTCTCATCACATCTCAACATGATTTACTCTCATGGTCATCTTCTCTTTGAGATAGAATTCTGTGAGTGACTCAGATGACACAGTATGTCTCTAATAGCTCCTGAGCCATTTCAGGGTTGCCACTGTCCCTGTAGATGAGGGAAAGGTTAAAGGCTATCTGAGGTTGAAAGTCAAATCCTGTGAGTGACTCACTCACTCATATGACACAGTATGTCTCTAATAACTCCTGAGCCATTTCAGGGTTACCACTGCCCCTGTAGATGAGGGAAAGGTTGAATGCTATCTGAGGTTGAAGGTCAAATCTATCATCATGAGGAATGATGGAAGGTAGACCAAGCGCCTTGTGATAGTAGTGGACTGCTAGGTGATCAATAGCTGCAAGAAAATACACAATGGAGATAAAAGAACAGAAATAATAAATAAGAATCACCGTAGAGAAATGTAAGGACTCTCATCCTGAATGGCAAAAATTAGAAATGATTTTTTTTTTTTTCTTCTGCTGTGTGTATCTTAATGGCAGACAGTCAAATTAATTGACCATTATTTAAAGAGAAGGTTGAGTTCTGGGAGGAGGGTGAAAAATAATTTGTGAGCATTATCATTGTTATTATACAAGGGTGGAAGAACATCAGATAATACATGTTCCCTGAAAAGCATGGCTCTTCAAATGCCTTCATATTCTAAATATGGCATGTAACATCGTAAAAATCGGGATGGATTTTTACGCCACGTGTTCGTGTAGCCCCATACACATCCTTCTGTGTACAGTGCTTGTAACTTTACCAAGACTTGGCCAAATTTCTTATCATTGTGATGATTCCAGAACCTTGCAATACACACAAATACTTATATGCTATATGATCAACCTTTTCTGATCGATTCCACACACCTTTCTTTCACAATGCAATCGCATGACCAGAACTCAACTTTATCGTTAAAAGCAGTTGCACTGCAGACTAATTTCTATCCTAACATGTGATTTTGACAACCCTAACAACTAGGTCATTAGTACGAGTAAGGTACAAGTCAATTGGTTTGATTATGCAGATAATTTTAATCTAATTAGATTTCATATAAAGAGTCACTTATTTGTTTTGTTGGTTGTTGAGCTAATAATGTTAATATTTTGGGAGAAGGAATGTACTTACAAACTTGTTGTAATGCTCTTCCAATGTTGTAGTTGGATTCTTGTGTGTCTCCTCTTAACTTCTGATAGGAGCGAAGACATGAAAACCCCTGTTGGATCAATCACATATTATGAGATCCATCATCAAACAAACAATAATAATACTATAAGTCAATCAAAGTATGTTTACAATGTGAAACTACTTGAGATACACAATCAGATAGTGAACAAAAACATGCCTTTTGCTAAATCCTTGATATAAAATCTCTCAGTGTGTATTTTGTCCATACTTATTACACAATATTACCACCAGTTCTCACTAATGATTACTATTGTCATTCACATCATGGTCATGATCAACATCATCAGTGAGACCAATAAGATAAACACCATCATCATCTTCATGATCATCGTCAACTTGTCCTCATCCATATCACCATCATCATCATCACCACCATCGTCCTTATGATCATGATGATATTGATCAATACACTAATCATTTTTTTACCACTAACATCACTGAAATGTTCTGTATCATCATCCACAAACAATTTGTTTGCAACAAGCAGTCTTGATGGCCATTTTGTAATGTGTGTTCTTCCTTCTTTGTACATTAAAGATAAACTTGAGTTCTGGTAAAAAAAAGACAATTAATTTTCACAGAATCAAACAAAACTTACACTGAATGTTCAAGATTAAAAATAAATGTCATTTGCGAAACAATTTTGGTAGAAAATGTATACTGGCTGAGTAATGAGCATAGAAAGATAAGGCCCAACACCATTTGTGTAGTCCCATATACATCTTTCTGTGTGAAGTGCTTGTTACTTTACCAAGACTGGGCCAAATTTATTATGATTTTGATGACTCCAGAACCTTGCAGTACACACCAATACTTACATGCTACATGATCAACTTTTTCTGATTCATTCCACACCTTTTCTTTCACAATGCAATCACACGACCAGAACTAGTCTATACCTTTACCGTAATTAAAGTAGCCTAACCTGTGTAATGATGGAGTCTTTGTTGACGGTGAACCTCTGCGTTGCTAGGGCAAACAAGCTTACACCAACACACAGCAGCAGGAATGGATTGGAAGGGTCGTGATAATATGCTCTCACATACTCTCCTGCAAATATGAAGAGAGAAGTTGTAACTTACAGGGATGAGACAGAGAAATTCCCCAAAAGGAGGAAGATTAAATGGGGGTCCGGGGGCAATACACCTGGCAGGGGTTAAGAGGGCAGCACTCCTTTGAGGGCGTTATAGGCTGTGCTCCTTTCCCTTCGAAAACTTTAGAATATATTTGCATAAAAGAACACGTTTTCCTTGCATTTAAATTCTAAATTTGAGAAATAATTGTTATCCCATCAGATGAGAGATTTTTTTTCCCCTGTCTTGAAATCTCATCCCTGAGTTTACCACCACATATCCCCCACAACATTGAACATTTCAACCATTCAGTGTCTCTTGATATCATCCTGGGGGCCAGTTTCTCAAAACTGCCATAAGTCTACTTCTTGGACATCCCATTGAAACGTGTGTCATAGAATTAACATGCACTTCTATGGGGATGTCTACAAATTTAGACTAATGACGGTTTTGAGAAACTGGCCCCTGAGGCCTAAGCAGATCAATTGAACTCTTTGTATCTACCAATTTCACTTATAAATGTTAAAATTATGCCAACCATTCATGATATTTACTTGTAATTCACAAATGGGTTCTTCTGTAAATGTACTGACATTTATTTCCATGTACCTGAGTGTAATGGCATCTTAACGACTCTGAAATGATTAAAAGTAGCGGGTCTTTGCGTTGCCTTCACACATAATAATATTGGATTCTTATATAGCGCACGTTTCGACCTTGCAAGGTCCTCAAGGCGCTCCAACATTACCTGGCTATGCTAGCCTGCCGATTTTGGTGCTCACAGCATTTAAAGAAGTCCTTAAACAATAAACAGTCAAGTAACATTGTAAAAGATAAACACATAGTTGCTCACCTATTGCATGCTTATAGCTGCTAGTCTGCAATGCATTATGTCCATTGATAATAGACAGGGCAGTACTATCAGGGTATAACTGCATGTATCAACAAAGAAATAAAACAATGAATTACACAATCGTATACAGTACATAAAGAGGTTTTTCAAAATGAAAAAAAAAAAGCCCAACAAAAATGGTGTACCTAAACTCTTTGTAATTTTCAAAACACTAACTTTTTTTCTTTGCTCTAAATCCTGAATACATGTAAGTTTACATTGAATGTGTTACGATATTTGTTAGCATCATGGCTTCTCAAAGTTGTGCTCTTTCTCTTCAATAAACATGAAAGATTGTAATATACATGGATAGGTCAATGTTGCCCTGTTTTTTACGCATGTGTAACTTCCAATCGCATTAATCTGCTAAGAATCCATTTACAAAAATATTCTAATGCCATAGGAGCCATTCTTAGTCCTTTTACATTACATGTCTCTTATGAGCAAGTCACAAAACCTAGCCTACAGTAGCAGTTCCATAATCAAAGAAAACATTGTAAGCACTTGTAAAAACTTTATGGCCCATCGCATAAAACTGACCATTAATGGTAACTTTGCCATCAATGGCAACTACCATGGTAACAGTGCTCAACAGCCAATCAAAATCAAGGTTTTCATGGTAGTTACCATTGATGGCAAAGTTACCATCAATGGTAATTTCTGTGCAACGGGGCTCAGATGTTAAGTACTTGAGTTTACACGAGAGGATGTCCTAAAATACCTGTGGATCCTTGACTCACCCTTATAGTTAGCCTGAGGCAGAACTTATGATGTCTTGGTCCCATGGTGTTGGTTACGATCAAGCTAAACAGGTTCATTAGATTCGTCTTCTCACCCCACTAATCAAATAAAGAGAAGGTACAACAATCATTATATAGGTATTACCAACTTGGCCATTCACATGCTCTGAGCAATCACATCCAGTTTGTACATGCCCATTCGTGCAAGAAAATAAAAACGTTTCAACTTCTATGTACAGTAAAACCTGTTTATAAAGACCGCTCAAGGGGAACATGAAACGTGGTCTTTATGTACAGATTCCTTTGGTACAGGTTTCAATGATAACCATATTGAAGGAAAACAGAAAATGTGGTCTTTCTATACAAGTGGTGTGTTTCAACTTCTATGTACAGTGAAACCTGTATATAAAGACTGCTCAAGGGGAACATGAAAAGTGGTCTTTATGTACAGGTTCCTTTAGTACAGGTTTCAGTGAGAACCATATTCAAAGGAAACGGAAAATGTAGTCTTTCTATACAGGTGGTCTGTTTGGTTGTATTTCTCTTGGCGTGGGCTTATGATACCTCATGCAGTCACACCGAGACCAACACCAAACTGACGGCAGACCGAACAACAAATGTATCACCCTGAATGGATAAGAATCGGTCAGTTTGGAGTTGGTTTATATGTAGAAAAATCAATTTTTAGTAGCACCTGTACTGCAAGATTTATTTATTCAAGGAATTAGTGCACTGCTCATCATAATTTGGTTTGGGTTATGTTTAACTAAAAATAAATGTTTCTTTCACAGCTGATGTCCAGTGGGAATACATTAGCTCATTCTGTATCCTCTTTACCGTAGTAAGATTAAAAGCATAATCAGGGTCATATAAGAACAGAGTCACTTATATAATTGCAAAATACATTTTCAAATATATGCTCTTTAACATAGCAAAAGAATAGAGGGCAGGTTTCTCGAAACAGTAATAAGTTTAGGTTTGTGGACATCCAATTGAAACCTGTGTTACTTTCATAACATACATTCTATGGTATGTCCAAGAACTAAATTTTATGATGGTTTTGAGAAACTGGTCCAAGTAGACCAGACTGAGAATCGAGAATCAACACAATGAAAATGCATGCCATATACCTTGTTGACAAACTCCCTGATGTAGAAGAAAGCTTCTTCAAAGTTGTTATGAAGATAGGAAGCACAAACCAGCATGAATTTGAGTTTCTGTTTATAGATGAGAAGTGAATACAAAAAGAAAACATGTCATGAGTTAAACAGCAATGACAATTATTGTAGCACAGAAATCAAGGTAAACCTACGTACCTGAAGTGTTTGAATCAATGAACGACTCAATCTCAAGAGTTAGATGGCAGAAATCATGCTTGTGAAATATCTTTGATGTTTAAATAATTTCTGATTGTTAGATCAAGTTAAAGTGATAACGATCGACATGTACATGAAGGATATTCATACAAACAGTGCTGTAAAATATCTAAGTCCACCATTTTTAAATCCATTACAAAGGTGGAAAAGAGAAAGTTTTCTGTGTCTAAATATAATACACATAATATCAAATCTGTAGGGTGTTCTAAATTGTCTACAGAGTGTTAATGCATGCATGATGTTGTACGTACCCTTGGTTTATCTGTTTCTTTCTCAAAGACGTTAGACTTGAGGGTATCTTGGAGTAGCCTGCACGCCTCACCAAATCTCTTCATCTCGCCCAATGATTGACAGCTCTTCTGAATCAAACTAAACCACTCTCCCTTAGTGATCACGTTGTAGTTTGCATAATCTGTTTTAAAAAATAAAACAAAATTGCTTTTCAATCACTTTCAAATAATTTGGTTTGAAAAAGGAAGAGTGAAACCTGAAGAAAGGGCAGGCAAAATAATATTTGTAAACTGTTAAAACTTTGAAGTAAAATCTAAGCATTAGACTTATCAAGGAAATTAACATAACATTTTATGTTGTCTTTTGTGCAAATTAGAGAAACTTTTATATCAATAATCTACTTAAAGAGCTTCATGTGCAAGGAAAATTAGGTTTGAAAATATAAATCAAACTGATACATCAAATCTAACTTCTAGAAACAATTTCACAGATTTTCTTATGACTGTTAAACTGCTTGAAATAAAATAAAGCAAGACAAATAAATAAAACAAAGACAAATGAATAAGCCTCAAATTACAGAGATGAAGAACTGAATGTGAAAGGGATAAAATAAACTCAACCCTATTCTTCCTTTGCTCATATTTGGGTCCATTCAGAAAGTTGGGGGGGGGGACTTTTTGTGACATATTGAGAAATTATGTCTCCTATCAACTGTAACAAAGTTTGCTCAAATTCAAGTTTGCACAAAAAAGCATAGCCAACTATCTTCAGAAGTACTCAAGCTTCATGGTTAATCAATATTATGGACCCAAAGTTTATGTACAGTAATGATATATGAATATGGTGTCCACGTAACACTGGTAAAAAAAGAGAAATGTGCATTTTTTTCTGGCATGGCACTACTATACATATTCATTGCATAAAAATCTTCAACATATAATTTCGTCTTCCATGTGTAGTAGAATATCTCATACCTACGGTTACATGGACACCGTCATAATTTTTACCCCAACTTTATGGAATAACCCATTAACAAACCTTCTTGGTCCTTCTGGATGTATTTTGAGAGGAGATTGAGTCCTTTCTCAACAAACTCTTGAAGGTGTCCTTGTGTGTGCATCAGTGTACTCTGTCTGAAGAGAAGCTGAATGTCTTGCTTGGAGAGAGCTTGATCATCATCCTGCTCTACTGGATCTGTTATAACAGACGTCCAGACAAAAACTAGGGGTAAACATGTCATCTTCATCATGAAAAAAATATGAAATCGGCTGCCTAGCAGAGCCGGGGTAATAGTTGGAGCACCTTGAACACCATGCATGGTGGATATGTGCGCTATATAAATATCCAATAATATTAACAAATCTTTTCTATACATTCAGTTATGATATATTTGACATCATCAATATGAATGGCAAAAACCAACATTGCAAGTCGTCGTCGTCATCATCATCATCATCATTACCATCGCCATCATTAGCATCAATTCAATATTAAGTATCACCAAAATTGTCATCCTCACCAATGATATACATATCATT
Organism: Strongylocentrotus pallidus; assembly: GCA_030265145.1. NCBI lineage: Eukaryota > Metazoa > Echinodermata > Echinoidea > Camarodonta > Strongylocentrotidae > Strongylocentrotus > Strongylocentrotus pallidus. The sequence continues at coordinate 1,008,436 of JARBES010000127.1, forward strand.
GTCATTCAAATCAGTATCATTATCATTGTTAACATCACACCATCCATTACAATACTATCTCAATTCAGATTAAGTCTCGTTATACCATTTAATTCATGAAATATTTCATGCAAATGCAAGATACCAATTAATCAACCCTCTTGAACTCTGCTGTCATCCCTCTACATGTTCCTTACCTAGAGTAAGTGTCTGTAGCGCTGACTCTGCTCTTCCCAGCTGCTGTTCAATGGCTGCTAGGGCTAACCTAGCATCTAGATGTCTAGGTGCTTGCTTCAGAACCTCACTGTATGCCCTGCTGGATTCTGCTAGCTCTCCTAACGAGTTCAAACACTCTGCATATCGTAACCACACTGCAGGCTGAGTGAGGGAGACAAGTAGAAAAGAGGATGTAAATAGCAAGAACCCATCTCAAAAGGACATCAACAGTGATCAAGACTTTATGAATTTTTCAAATGGCATGTAAAAGTATTATTGTACATATTACAAGGTTCTCTTAAAGTAAAGAAATTATGAGAATCTGTGGAAATCCTAAATGATGGCCAATGAAAACTTAGTAATTGTCTTGTTTAGTCTATAGTTAATAAAGACAACCTGTGATGTTTATGAAACCCATCTTCTATCACTTGCACATGGTATTTAGGGGCCTAATTTACTGAATTATCTTCTTTTATTAAATATGTATATTACAATATACATATTACACAGATTACATGATGGAACAAAGTAATAAAATATTACGATAATTCATCTTTGCAAATCGTTTTGTATTCTGTTACCATAACTTTCTTCTGAAATTTCTTCAGAGAGTTTTCTTTTTTTATTAATTTTTTCTTTTTTCTTTTTCTAGATTTGTAAACTTTGTTTAAAGAAATGTTTGTTCTATTGTTGAATAATTTCTCAGGATGTCTTGCTAGGTCTTTAGGGGCCAAGGCTGCTATACAACTGATCAGTATATGACAGAAGATAGGGGTTGGATAGGTTCTGTAGCAAAACAATCATTCCTAGTAGGTGTAAATTACAAGATCTCAGCCTTACCAAATTGTAATTCTTGGCTGCAACAAGAGCTGCTAGTATCGGCTTGGCTGCTTCGTAATCATCTGAAATTCAAAATGCACAAAAGAATGCTTCCTTACATCACAAGCAGAAATACAGTTTTTGTGTATATCATCATCTTATCATAAAAGGTGCGATATACAAAATGTCTTTGGCCTTCTTTCTCTCTCAAGCCATCAATTTCATACATGTATGTATGTACCACAGAGAAAATCAATATGTACAGACTAATTGGGTAGTAGACGAGCTGGTTGTAGAACCAATCAGCAATTCACCACGTTATCAACGATCAAAAATTTATATAAAATGAGATTTCAAATCCCAACACTGCTTTTGTCACAGCTGCCAAGCCGCTTCACTTGCTTGAAATTATTTGTAAATTTAGTGAAATATTCACAAAATACCCGAGTTGTCTATTATTAATAATGTTACTACAAACTTGACTACTAAACTGATACAAGCCAGGCACTTACTGATCTCTATGTAAGCCTCTGCTACATCCAGATACAAGTATACTGATACAAGCCAGGTACTTACTGATCTCTATGTAATCCTCTGCTACATCCAGATACAAGTATACTGATACAAGCCAGTAACTTACTGATCTCTATGTAAGCCTCTGCTACATC
>JARBES010000127.1:1182719-1194600 GCA_030265145.1 Strongylocentrotus pallidus
ATGACCAGAACTCAACTTTATCTTTAAGTTGTCATATATCCTTCCCGTTTCTAGTTGTCCTCAAAGCACGTGCTGATTGGACTTTTTAAACTTCCTTCCCTAGTTTTGTGGTTTTCCTGTATAAGAGCAGGTAGAATCATTGGTGACGTTTAGATAAGCATTTCCCAGTCCGACATTTCTAGAAGAAAAAAAAACTATTATATTTCGATACAGCAAGTTACCTCAAGACGAATAAAACCCATAACATAATACAAAGTCAACTGTTAATGCATGTAAATAGGAAAGTTGTATAATGTGTCCAAAACGTTTGCTTCGTATGTCTTTTTTTAACATCTTGAAATTATTCGAATTACATTGCATTGTTTCCTTATTATAGTGGCGATGGAGACTGGTGGGAGCGCATTAAAATTATATGTGCAGCTCTCTATATGATAATTGATAACCTTACTCCGAAAATTTAAGGACTTTTTTCCCATGTAGGTAAATTGAATGAGCTGAGAAATTTAATTTCCTTATTAAAAAACGTATGGTTCCCTTGCCTTGCCTTGTCTCCTTTTTTGACAAGCGCCACCCACCCCAAGTCTTCTCCAATCTGTCAGGGTAGACGGATCTACACAGATATTAGATGTTAAATACATTTCTAAACATATCTCCTGAAAAGGGATTAGACCTTTTTTGTATTAATAAAAGGAACAAAATCAGTGTACTTATACTCATTAATGATTCATATTTACTTTAATCAGACGTGGCGGTTATTTCTATTCGATTGTGGAAAGGGCACGGTGGGTTGCGTGCACCCCTTCCCCCTCCCCACTTCCCGTAGCTTCCCCTTACACCTTAATACCATTTATTCTGTAAAGAGTTTATTCTTATGCACCTTTTGCCAGAAAGTGCTTCAGGGGGCGCGTGCCAACTCGACCCAAGCCGTGTTCCTACTTACAGACGGTCTATCCAACGGACCTAACCCTGTACCCGTAGCAGTCAGTCTCAAGGATGATGGTGTGGAGGTGTTCTCATTCGGGATCAGGGACGGCTACATCCCAGAACTGCTTCAGATGGCCTCCGAGAAGAAAGATGAACACTGCTATATTCTCGACAGCTTTGCAGAGTTCGAAGCTTTAGCACGACGGGCACTTCATGAAGGTGATGTATACCATTATGACAGGAGTTATTCATTGGATATTTTCCAAATGCAGGCTTGAAGACGAGTTGGAATTTTATTTATTTTAACAAATTAATTAATTCTACAATTATTTTATAGTTTTTGCTCGATGTTACGTCAGGCTATGATACACACATTAAATTTGCGTTTTCGCTGTTGTTCTTTTTTTTGTATATCTATCTTGAAAAATCGTTCTACAAATAAAATGTATTATTCTTCTTCCTCTTCTCTGTTTCTTCTTTAAATTTTTTCTTCTTCCTCTTCCTCCTCTTCCTCTTCATCGTCTCCTTCTTTCTCTTCTTCTCTTTTTCTTCTTTTCATTGTTATTATTTCTGCATATTAGTTTGGAAGGAATGTATGTAAATGGACAAAAGAACCTCGATCATGAAAATGCGGTCTATAAATGAAATGTATTATTATTCTTCTTCCTCTTCCTCTTCTTCGTTTCCTTCTTCCTCTTCTTCTCTTTTTCTTCTTTTCATTTGTATTATTTCTGCATACCAGTTTGGAAGGAGTGCAGGTAAATAGGCGAAGGAACCTTATGAATTGTTGACATATATATTTCAGATAAATGTGAAAGGCATGGTAGCGAATTGTATCTACCTGAAATAGTGTTGTGTCACAGGACACAGATAATTTACAATGTCAGAGTCCTGAATAGATTTAACATGTCATTGCTATCAGATATGTGTGGATAAACTTTGACGGTAGCTCTATGATCGAGATCATACAATGTAAGTTATTTGGATAACAGGTGTAGCAAACTTTCAAAGGTCAGCGCAGCGTCCTTCTTGTCTGTGGTATTATTCCAGTTATACTGAAAACATTGAGATCAGAAGGTTTTTTTTGTTCAATGTATATGCAATTAATGCACGTCTCCTCATCCAAAAAAATATCTTTTGGGGGCCAAGAGGCTTTCCCAATGCTTGCCTGAAAGTACATCAAGTATTTTTTCGGGTGATAAACCATTTTCATAATGAATTCAAATTCATGCAAGTTTATTATAGGAACTTGAAAAAACAATTCTTAATTTGTCTTTAGATTAAGGGACAGTGCCTTGTACCCTCTGGAAAAAGGTGCTGTACAAATCCAATTCTTATTGTACTTCTTCTTCTTCTTCTTCTTCTTCTTCTTCTTCTTTGTCTATTTCTTCTAATTTCTAATTAGTAGTAGAATTATTATTAATATAACAATTCATTATTATTGATAGGATTATTGTTATTATTATTATCATCATTATTATTATTAACCGTATCATTTTCATCATCATTATTAAATGAAGTATCCTATAGTCTATCAATACATCACACTCTTCTTCCACAGATCTACGGATGGGTGAGTTTATTGAGGAGACGCCAGAGAAGTGTTCATCTCGATGTCTTGGTGAGAATCACTGCTGTGATATGATGGCATCGTGTAGGTGTGGTACCCATACAGGATCCTATGACTGTGTATGCCCTGCTGGTTTCTACGGCAGTGGACTTCGAGGAAAATGCACCCGTAAGTTCAAAGCATTACATGAACCTGGAATTAATCCTATAGAAAGTTGGTGTGGGGAGAACATGAACAAACAAAAATTACTGTAAGAATCAGAAAAATTTATTATCAAAATTGTCCGTCGCTCATTTGTCTGGATTTGCTACCGGGGGCACAATACGTGCTTCATTTTCTAGTTGTCTTATGGTGTTAATTCTCCTTCTCTAGCATGGTGGCAGCAGTGGGATATAATATACGCCATCGGAATGACTGGTAATTGAAAGAGGTGGAGGTGTAGTGGCATAGTGGTTCATTCACTTGATTCTCAATTCAAGGGTCGAGGGTTCGAATCATGAGCGTCTTTTGGCAAAACATTAACCCACAATTGCCACTCTCTACCCAGGTTCTGAGGTGCAAATTAGTAAATGTCAATTGGTGGAGTAATACTTATTGCAAGCCCCTCAGGAAAAAACAGCATTGTAGCTGGTGAGGTTTTCCCGGGTAAACAAATGGTTTTTATTATTAAAACATGTTTCATCGTATTAATTGCCTTTATCAAATGTCCAATATCGCATGTCAATCCTGTCAACCAATATCATAACAAGTAGAATTGGAAAGGAAGACAAAAAAATATATATATATGCAGATAAACAGAGGATTAGTCATTAGTGTCATGAATGTTATGGAAGTTAAGCAGATTGAAGATTGAAAGTGAAAGAAAGTCGTTCTTAAAAGTGTCAATCTTTAATTCAAATTTCAAGGAGAAAAACATGATAGGGAATATACCACATTATTATTTTTTCTGTCAATGAAATTCATTGACAAATGTTTCTTTGTATAACAAACTTGGCCTGGTTTCCCTCCTATTCCAGCTTGTCCAATCGGAAGCTACAAACGTGATGCTTTACCCGGTGGGATCAACACATGTTTACCTTGCCCTGATCAAAACCATGTGAGCCCTTTTAACAACACTAGTCCAAACATGTGTGTATGTAAGGATGGATACAGATGGGATATAGCTACACACAGATGCAAAGGTAAGCCCCCTTTCCCGTTTTACCAGGACTATAGGGTGTAAAACGATTTACAATCAAAACGATTTACTATTCACTTAAAGTGTATTAATCCTGCAATATCTCCTTGTATGAGTAATATACGAGGCTTATATTTTGAGAACAGTATAGCAACATGGAGCCCCTTACATGAAGAGCAAAATATGAGTCAGTGATTGGTAGACTTTAACTTTAAAAAAGGTCAGGCTATGGGGAAAAAATAAAATTTGTCAATGCAAACATTTTCCCTTGTTTTTGTAACCAATTTCTCAATTTAGGGATATTTTTGTCCTGTTTAATACTGTTTCTTTGCTCTCCTAGTTATCCATTGTCCTTTACTACAAAGACCAGAGAGTGGAGAGTTCGTCGAGTGTAGCAACGTAGTGAATGGAGCATGTGCTATTCGATGTAACCGCGGATATGAAGTGACGGGTAGCAGTATCCGGCTCTGCTTCTCAAATGGAACATGGTCTGGAGAAGGATTTGATTGTCGAGGTATGTCTATCAATCTTATATTGATTATGTCAGGCGTATAGTTAGATAATACAAAAGCTCTTTGACATTTTCATGTGTAATTTCTGTAAGTGTTGAATATTCTGTGATGCATCTTACAATGATTTGATTAGTCTTATGTAACAGTTATTCAGGTGATAAAGAATCCCAGTTATATGTTTAAAAAAAGAAATACAGCATATTCTACAAAAGAGCAAAGAGAAACTTTCGATGTATGCCGTATAACTTATTATTCATGTATAATAATTACATCACTGGTATAGCCACTGTTGGAGGTCGGGCAGCTTAATTGAATAGTCCGACCTGGTCGGCAAACACCAGTTATATCTAGAGGAGGGGATTGCTCCAACCATTTCACTACTATAGCGACTTATAGTACGTTTATGTGTATTATTCTTTATGTTTTTATATTTCTTTTTCGTGCTGATGTATAATGTTTCTGTCTTTTATTATAATGAGTGGTAGTCGTTCACTTTAATGCTAGTTGGACAGACTATACAGTTCGTTTTTGTCTAGTTGATATCTCTCCCTGGAACCTCTGAATCTTTATTGGTAAAAGGTGTTTTTCTCTTCATTTCCATTCCAGTAAAGACGTGTGAGGTACTCACTGCCCCCCTGAATGGCTCCCTTCAATGTACCTCTGATGATTATGCGTTCGGTACAGTGTGTGCTGCTACATGTGAGACAGGTTTTAAGCTCATAGGATCACACTCAAGACGCTGTCTACCTATCGCCCATTGGGACGGACTACCTGTACACTGCAGATGTAAGAATACCCTCATAAATGAAATCTTAAAGCAATCCTATCAACTTGTTTCATAAAACTTGACATCAAAACATCTGCCACGGATCCATGACATATCTGCTCGTAGCTAATCAAATGTAAGGATTTCAGTAGCTTATAACAATCATTTTATCTTCCTATTGAAAACAATTTTTATGAAACGGGGTCCTGGAATTCTAAGACCTGATAAGTCTGGAAGAAAAAATGTTTTGTAAGAAATCTGTTTGGAATATTGGCATCCTTGAAACAGACAATTCATGGGATCACATCGGACTAGAAAAGCCCTTGTGTATATCTCTGTTTTTGTCTGTCGTTTTTTCGGTCAGTCTGGCAGTCTCTGTCTATCTGTCTGTCCGTCTCTCTCTTTCTTTCTCTTTCACTTCAGTACTCACATTCCATTCTCTAACTCTCTTTCTGACTCCCCATTCCTTTCCCTATCTTGGAGGCTTTTACCCCCTCTATAAAATGATCTCTCTTTCTTCTTCTGTATACTAATGCTTAAGATTTCGTAACGGAAGATACGAAAGCATTTTGAAATTAGTAGCAATCATGGTGTAAATTCATTTCAGCCATTCAGTGCCCGACGTTGCCACCTATCCCCCATGGGTTCATGACTCCATCTCACTGCAGTACACAGCGACAAGACTATGGAAATATATGTAAGATCGCATGCACTCAAGGCTTCTACCGGAGAGGGCCTAGGAAGAAAGAATGTATGGCTAATGGGAGCTGGAACAATAAGTTTGATCCAAGTCAGGCGTGTATCGGTGAGTATACGTAACCTTTCAACGAACGGGCAAAGAACACTCTTTAAAAAAAAATATATAAACACACTGACATCAAAAATTAGCCACTTTGACCATCCAACTTTGAGAGCTCTTTTATTATCTTAATATATCTCCTTCTCACTCTAAGTCTTCATACTTTATACAAAACATTATGATTATCAAATTGTACATGTATCAGCGATAATATAAACTACTTAGTAGCTCTCGTTCTCTTTCTGAAGTGTATGGCCGCCCTAAACTTTATAAATTCACTTAGATACAGCCATAGGTATACATGTAGTTATCTGTATCGGACTTCAACCCGAACAGAAATTCAATTTAATGTAGCTCTTCGTTTTTTTTTTCCTGAATGGACAATAAATGGCAGTTCTCCCAGTTTAGCTGTATGATAGCTGCCATCGGGATTATCTCTACAAGTAAACTCACCCTCATGTTCAACTTAGTTGATTAGAAGTAGAATATCTATCGTGTCATTATTATGGACCCCTTTGATAAACAAAGCTGAATAGGGCAATCCAACCCATGAGTGGTGAATGAATAAATCACATAAATCCAAAGATTGCCTACGTTTTTGCAACATATCCAGATTACATAGCGCCCTCTTTGGAGTGCCCAACAGCCATCTCGACGGTGACTTCACCGCACCAGGATCGAGTAGTCCTTGAGTGGGACGTACCAAGACCTACAGACAACTCCGGAGAGATGCCGCTCCTTCGTGCTATTCCCAATGTACATCCACCATGGACATTCCCTCTTGGTCAATGGAATATCACATACAGCGCAACTGACCAGGCGGGAAACATTGCGCAGTGTGTCTTTAGTGTGACTGTTGAGGGTAAGGAAAAAAAATGAAGGATGATTTTATACAGTAATATAATTTCATATTCCCAATTGCCAATACAATCACCGCCTTTGTGTAGGACATTAATTAGAATTCATCAATAATATGAGGCATATTATCGTCTCAGTTGGAAAGGGTACAGGTATTACAAAAAACACTCTTCGCACTAACAAATATCTTCAAAAGGCTTGATCATCTTAGCGCTGGTGGTAATTCTTTATCCCATTTATGTTTTTTCACTTGATTTCTTTTTCTTCTTCAACTTGATAGATCGAGAGCCTCCGTCGATCAGGCGATGTCGTTCACCTAGTACCTTCATTACATCACAAAGAGAACATAGAGTAACGTGGGAAGAACCCTTGTTTTCAGACAACTCTGGTGGTGACATAACAGTGATGAGGTCACATGACCCTGGCAGTGTATTCCTATTGGGTACCACGCTTGTGGAGTATCTAGCGACGGATGCAGCCGGAAACACTCGTTCATGTGTAATTTATGTTGATGTACAACGTGAGTAAATATTTCTCTACAACCTCCCATCCGATTATATGGATGCTATGTTGATACTGATAAACATATAGTCTGTGAATTTACACCTGTTGACTTTAAGCGTTTCATTCAAAATGGCACCATCATGGTTAAGGAATTAATCATTTTTTCGAGTTTTTTGTTTGTAATGGCATCCCCAATGTAGAATTTCAGTTTGAGTATTTTGTATACTCAAACTGGAATTCTACATTGTGTATACGCTTAACAAGGTAAACTACAACCAAACAAATACAATGTATATGTTTGGTTGTAGTTTACTTTGTTAAGCACATAGAGAGATTATAGCTATATTAAGCGCTATACGAATTTGTCTTTAATAGCATGATAATTACTATCATCATCACGATCATTACTACCACCACCACCACCACCACCACCTCCATCACTGCCCTCACCATTATCTGTTTTTCTCGAAGACGAACCAATAATCATAGTATACTAGACTTGAGGATTTGTTTGTTACCCCCATACCGTTGCTCTGCCGCTCTGAAGGGAGCAGCAGGACTCGATTGTCAAGTTTATTCTAACTATTTGTAACTTATTTATACATACAAAATATTTGTGGCTTACACCCAGTAAATAAGATCGATTGATCGATCTGTATTGGAAAACAAGTCGGGAAAATCTTGGAACTTGTCTCGCAAACGGAGGACACGCATTGTACTGCAGAAACGCCTGCCTCTCTTTAATACTGAAAATCCTCTTACTTTAAAATCATGCTTTCTTATAATTATGTTCTTAGAAAATTTGTGTCAGAAGCCACGTGACCCAGTAGGTGGATCTGCGATCTGCTTCCACACCACGCAGGGGATGAACTGCTCAGTGACCTGTGGACCCGGTTATGCTATGTCTACACGACCCCGGAAGCTATACTTCTGTGCCCTCAATGGTACTTGGTACCCTGATGGCAAAGTACCATGGGACGACTGTTCAGGTAGATATAAAAATTGCTACATTTACATGTGGGTGTGGGTGTGGACATGTGAGGGTGAGCGGGCGAGTGTGCGTGCGTGCGTGTCTGTGTTTTGTTTTTGAAAGATATCAGTCAATGTTGATTGTGTACTACTAGAGAAGGATCCTACTTTACCATCATCATCTGTAGCAACCATTCGCACGCAATAGCGACTGACAGATATTTCGGGAAATAGTAGAGAATTATTATCAGTCATGACCGCTCTCCCTTCGTGTTTAATAATAATAATAATATTTAGCTTTTATTATAGCGCTTAATACAATGTCTCTAAGCGTTCGAAGTACATTCTACTTGGACTCTTTTAATATCATTTGAGCCGCATTCGAGCAGCAATCTAAAGATTCCGACGGCATTCGAAGTGCTTTCCATTCATTCGAGCCGCATTCGAGCTGCAATTTAAAGATTCCGACGGCATTCGAAGTGCATTCCAATCATTCGAGCCGCATTCGAGCAGCAATCTAAAAAAAACGGAGGCTTTCGAAGTGCATTCCACTTGGACTCTTTTAATATCATTTGAGCCGATTTCGAGCAGCAATCTAAAGATTCCGACGGCATTCGAAGTGCATTCCAATTATTCGAGCCGCATTCGAGCAGCAATCTAAAAGATTCCGACGACATTCGAAGTGCAATCTAATCATTCGAGCCGCATTCGAGCAGCAATCTAAAGATTCCGACGGCATTCGAAGTGCACTACAATCATTCGAGCCGCATTCGAGCAGCAATCTAAAAGATTCCGGCGGCATTCGAAGTGCAGTCTAATCATTCGAGCAGCAATCTAATGATTCCAAAGGCGTTCGAAGTGCATTCCACTTGGAAACTTGTATCATTCGAACCGCATTCGAGCAGCAATCTTAAGATTCCGACGGCATTCGAAGTGCATTCCAATCATTCGAGCCGCATTCGAGCCGCATTCGAGCAGCAATCTAAAGATTCCGACGGCATTCGAAGTGTATTCCAATCATTCGAGCCGCATTCGAGCAGCAATCTAAAGATTCCGACGGCATTCGAAGTGCATTCCAATTATTCGAGCCGCATTCGAGCAGCAATCTAAAAGATTCCGACAGCATTCGAAGTGCATTCCAATCATTCGAGCCGCATTCGAGCAGCAATCTAAAGATTCCGAAGTGCATCTAAAGATTCCGACGGCATTCGAAGTGCAATTTAATCATTTTGAGCCGCATTCGAGCAGCAATCTAAAAAAATCCGAAGGCGTTCGAAGTGCATTCTGCTTGGAAACATGTATTATCATTCGAACCGCATTCGAGAAGCAATCTAAAGAATCCGACGGCATTCGAAGTGCTTCCCAATCATTCGAGCCGCATTCGAGCAGCAATCTAAAGTTTCCGACGGCATTCGAAGTGCATTCCAATCATTCGAACCGCATTTGAGCAGGAATCTAAAGATTCCGACGGCATTCGAAGTGCATTCCAATCATTCGAGCCGCATTCGAGCAGCGATCTAAAGATTCCGACGGCATTCGAAGTGCATTCCAATCATTCGAGCCGCAATCGAGCAGCAATCTAAAAGATTCCGACAGCATTCGAAGTGCATTCCCATCATTCGAGCCGCATTCGAGCAGCAATCTAAAGATTCCGAAGTGCATCTAAAGATTCCGACGGCATTCGAAGTGCAATTTAATCATTTTGAGCCGCATTCGAGCAGCAATCTAAAAAAATCCGAAGGCGTTCGAAGTGCATTCTGCTTGGAAACATGTATTATCATTCGAACCGCATTCGAGAAGCAATCTAAAGAATCCGACGGCATTCGAAGTGCTTCCCAATCATTCGAGCCGCATTCGAGCAGCAATCTAAAGTTTCCGACGGCATTCGAAGTGCATTCCAATCATTCGAACCGCATTTGAGCAGGAATCTAAAGATTCCGACGGCATTCGAAGTGCATTCCAATCATTCGAGCCGCAATCGAGCAGCAATCTAAAGATTCCGACGGCATTCGAAGTGCATTTCAATCATTCGAGCCGCATTCGAGCAGCAATCTAAAGATTCCGACGGCATTCGAAGTGCATTTCAATCATTCGAGCCGCAATCGAGCAGCAATCTAAAGATTCCGACGGCATTCGAAGTGCATTTCAATCATTTCAAGAAACGAAATGTATATTTAGGCCTAGTTCGGTGGTAGACATAATATTCTTGACTTGAAAGATAGATCTCTCAGATTCATGATGCATTTCTCAACAGATTTGTTTTTGTCATTTACGGACACGACCGATAAGGTCCGGAACGAGTAGTATATACAGATGTATTGTATCAACGAATTAACACAACCACGTTATCTTTTCCTCTTCAATATCTTTTCCCTTAATTCTATTCATGATTTGCAGAGACCCATCATGCTAAGAATGTTCTCCAACCCATGACATTTCTCTACGAGACGTCTGACTGCGACACTGTGTTTGCCCGGAACATCGAGAGAATATTGGCGACCAACCTCGAGGAACCGTTAAAACATATCATACATTCTGTTCTTGTTAGAACTTCAGTATGGCTAAAAAAGTCAGACGTTTCTTGAAGCGATGTATCAAGCACTGTAACTGAAAGACAATGTTTGCTTAATTACGCAGTCAGGCGTAGTTAACGAAGGCTATGTGTTGTTATCCAAAAGATCTGCAAATTGAAACAAAACATCCTAGTGTTATCATATGTATCATTAGCATATTCAGCAAAGTATGGATATTTTCTGTCCTTTTTCCCCCCGACAGATTCGTAATTACTGTGGAGAGAATGTACAATGTGAGCTTTCCAGTGTAAAGGCTAACTGCGAAGACAGAGGTATGTAATAAATATCTTCACAATTTCTATTCATCAAGTTTTCAATTTCAGTTCTGAAACTGTCACAATTTAAGTAGTGAATTATTCCGGGAATTCTACTACTACTAACAATAATAATAATAATGGTGGTTTCTTTTATTGCGGACATGTCCGTCACCGTCGTCTTGAAGTTCTTTGCGCTCCATATGATTACCTGTCATAGCTGGCGGTCAAAATTATGCTTTGGCATATCGGATACTTTTTCAAAACGAAAATGCATGCAGTGACCACACGCTGGAATATATGAAATTATGTTGAACTTGGTACTCATTTAACATGAGAGAATTTGAAATAACGTTGTAAACGTTTAAGTTAAATTGTATCTTCCTTTATGCATTCCCGATCTGTAATTTATTTTCAAAAACGCTGTTGATAAAACCTGGACAACAACAAAAATCGATCTTGTTTGGTTTGGGGATATGCTTCACTTATTCTGGCTCAGCCTTGAGAAGAGTTACTAAAGTGAAAATGATTATGTTAGAAATCTCCTCCAACAACACAGTTTTCAGTATAATAAAAACCATGTTACCGTTGTAAGGAGCCTTCATAGACACTGTCACATAATTTCATGTTTATTAGATCCTATACCGTTCTTACGAGGTGCACCATCTAGTCTCCAGCAGACAAGCCCAGGAGCAGATTCACGTCTAGCTCTTCAAGGTGCTGGTGAGGTCAGCGTCACTGCTCATAGACTCAATATCTTACAGTCTCCTAATCTCTTTGTCAACATTGTTGTTAATGGTGAGTCTTGATTCAGTTCTGTCTTTTTCCAGATGTCTCTTTGTTTCTCTTATCCTGTATATGCAATAGGAATAAACCTTTCTAAAATGTTGCCAAAAATGGAAACGTGGAAAGCTGTGTGCTATATTATTGTTTTCTATCTTCTTTTATAAAACATAGAAGAAAAAACCCACAATA
>JARBES010000127.1:2824147-2836521 GCA_030265145.1 Strongylocentrotus pallidus
TAGTGACAAAAGATGCAATGAAACATATTTGGAAATAAAAGTGTTCTCTCATGTAGCCCTACACATTACTTATAAAATTATGAGTGAGTTTTGCAAATTCAAGCTTTCATTTGGGATGGTATTATAAAGAAATTTCCCCTTTAAATTACACAAGCTCCAGCTTGTTTTGGAGATTTAGTTTTAACTGTTGTGTTTGTAATATGAACCCATGTTTAGTCATTACCTTTCATAATTATTTGACATATTGCCATGTTCTTGCAGTAAATACAACTATGACATAAACCACAAGTAGAATTTAAAGGAACAAAATGATATAAGGAAGTTTAGTAAGGGTATTATTAGTCATCATTATGATGTATGATAAAAATAGACTGATACTAATACCTTTAATGTTCATGTTTTTGTCTTGTTTCCTGACTGCAAGCATAACATAGTGATATAATATTAAAGTGAATATTTGTCCCCTCCCCTGAATCCCTTAATCATCCATTACTAAAGAAGAGGTAATCACACTTCAAACAGAGGTGCCGCCGCTCTCAGGGGGAGGGGGGTGGGGAGGGGTAGGTGGCACAGTGCCAAAACTGCTCAATAAATACACATGAATAACACATTATGTATGGCAAGTTAAGTAAAAATCTTTTATTTTCATCATGGTCCATAATATGCCTTTTTGTACACTTTTTACACCAATATATTTACAATATATAATCAATGCTCCGTACTTCATACACAAAATACATATGTCCACTTTGTGAGGGAACATTGAGAGATAATTTGACAACAGGTAGCACCTTAGTTTGGGACGTCGAAGGACAGATGAGTTATATAATGGAGCTTACATGGAACCATAATACAACACATGTACATTACAACTGCTAATTTCAATGTGAACTTCTATTACAATTAACATGATTCTAACCACTTCATTCTTATACATGTATAAATTATAATTTATTTTCTATACTGAAAAATATTGAAAATACTATACATTGCTATAATTTAATGTACTTAATAATAATTGGCTCATATTGATACATATAACACATCTAGTAGCGCTCAATATAGTTGATATTAAAATCATTCACACATGACATACATGTATCTTGGGGTTTTACCAGTGTTCTACAGTACACGTATACAGGTGTATTAAATAGGCATGTTAGAAGGAAATACATAGGTGCAAATTAGAGATAAAAAGAGACATGTGAACCCTGTGCATTTTAAGGAGTTTATACATCAACTAGGTACCAAACAAGATGTCCAAACTCATGGGCAGACTTAAGCAGCAATACTATAAGGAGCACCAACTGTTGGGCATTTTACTCAATACATGTACAACAACAAACTGAGCGTGGAAAAAGGATTGAACTATTTTTCCACATGAGATATCATTCTTTGAGAGATTTCATTCATAGAAAACACATAATTGATGTTGATGTAGCCCATAAATTAACCATGAGTAGCTGGAGTTTCCTCAGGATTACCGTACTGTAACTTACTATTGATGAACACTAGACTAGCACTCCAAGCCATGTATTGCAAGGAAATGCATTGTTAGAGCAAACTTGGTCTGAGCACACCATTAACATAGACAATTTGCATAAAGACTTCAAGAAGCACTGCACTCACAAGTATGCCTTTAACTCTTTATATGTAACACAACCAATCTCCCTGTGCCACATTGTATTTATCATGGGATAGATATATAAAAAGGCTTCAAGATTATTAAAAGGTTTTCAGTGCAAGATTCATCTATACGTGCGTTTAAAGGGTCATCATGGAGCTAATGAAGGCCGAAATGGGTAATTTTGTAAAGCCATTGTATTGCAGAAGGCAATCCTTCCGTTAATTGGTGCCTATTATTTTGTGCAAAATTGCAGTTTGAATAAGAGTAACGAAGCGGAGAGGCGAGGTTGGCAACTGAAGCATGAACAAACCCCCCCGACAGTATACATGTACCAACCAGTACAACACAGCCAACAGGATGAAAACACAGGAATGTGCAAGTTCTTTTACATTTGAAACACTTCTGTTGACAAAATTTGTGATACATGAACTTTAAATGGGTAAGCTTTCTCCAGTAACACAAGGTAACAACTCAGGCTTCAAGGTTACAACACATATGGGTTTCACAAATCCTGCAGAATAAAAGTAATAATAATAATGTGAAAATTAAGCTAATGTAATGCGAAGCTTGAGAGGGGTAAGCAAAAGTTGGACAAAATTGAAACCTTCATGACAGGTTTTGTCAATGCAGTCCCAAGGTCTGGTTCTTACTGGCTGCATTTCCACAGAAACTTACCATAAAGCATGTAAAAGATATAGGCCTACATATACATTTAGGTAAACTCACAAGCTTTGCATTATGTTAGTTTTCCATTCTTTACTATTTATAATTATTATTCTAATTATCGCAAACAAAATCTATTTACCATTCTTAGATGTGATTCATTTTAAATACATTGTAAATTGGAGATAATACAGATTTAGATTTCTTTTGATAATGCATAAATAATAGTGACATTTGTATAGTATATGTTCGTAAGTGCTTAACGTTGCAATTACTATTACAAGTACCATGGTCATTAGATTCAACGGCTAATCTGCAAATGATTGTGCACATGCTCCACTCTCTGGGGAGTATTCAGGCCAGGTGCTATTTCACAAGCGCACACATACCATTCCAACCGAAGTATTGATATTATCCGCTAGACCACGACACCTCTACAAATTGTAATCACAACATCCATACTAACTTCCTGAAAACCACCATGGACTGAAATGCAAAAAAACGTTACACACCTTCTTAATGTGCACTACATACATGTACTTATCAAGGCATCCATAGGATATTCTTTGAACCATTATGTTACTGTGTTTCATTCAGCCTTGTATCAAACTAACCTTGTCTGGACCAATGATTTGAACCACTGCCTGAATAAGCTCTACATAGAGTCTACATAGAAAAAACTGCCCTCTGCCCTGTCAAATAAAAACATCAACTTACAATCTATTATAAAAATCTATTTGATTTCCTATTTTGCTAAAAATCATTGCATTTTATCATGCATTTTTTTTCTTTTTCATTTCATTTATCTGCAAAATTAAATTAATCAAAAGCTACTATTCATTGCAAGTTACAATTAATTGAAAAAAATACAATTAATTGTAATTGTGCATGCTTCAGGGTGTATAAGGTCATATAATTTTTGATGGTATTTTTGTCCGTTTTCACTTGATCCATACTGGTTGTTGATTGTGGGTTTGGCTAAAAAGTCTTTCTTTATCTACCAAAGCAAGACAGAAAACAAAAGATAAAGAAAAAGCAATCTTGACCAGACTGATTCACTATTCTTATAACAGAAGATTCAAATCTTAGGAGTGATAACCAAAGAAAAAATATTCTTCCCTAAAAAATATTTTCCTTTGGATATTTTTCCTGGAAATGAACCTTCATTGAAGGTTTTCAAAACTGGCATTATGGGCTGGCTATCCACAAACAAATGATAGTATGATACATTATCATTTAATTATTAGATACAGCTTCATGACATTGCATGATCAAAAAGAGAAGATTTGGGCCATTTCAGTGGATGATTTCTTATCCATTACAAGAATAAAGACATCATTTGAACTTAGTCCCTAAAACTCAACACATGTTGGCTGCTTCAAGCTCCAATAATATATGTATATATGCACCTACTAACCATAAATAGAAAAGAAGACAGTAGGCAAAGGCAGACAGGAAACCCCTTTGCAAATACCCTTGATAAAATTCTAGTACCCTGTATTGAATGGTGAGACACTTATTACGTTTGGAAGCAACATACCTCCTCATCTTCATTGTCACTATTAAATAACGACTGCAATTTAAGAGAAGGTTGAGTTCTGGGAAAGGTGAAAATTATTTTGTGAGTTTTCCATTCTGTTTATGTCTGTGTATAAGAATAACATAGAAAAGGCCATTGAAAGGGATGGTTTTTCAATTCCCATCATATTTGAAATATAAGAAATGGCTGAAATGCTTGAACCAAAGTTTCATGCCACATCTTTGTGTAGTCCCATATACACATTTCTGTGCACAATGCAAGTAACTTTCAGCAAAAATAGTAGATTTCTCATCATTATGATGATTCCCAAGACCACACAGTATAAACTAATTTGTTGTGCTACAAAATCAACCTCTTTCATTTTATTCAAAACAATTTATTTGTACAACGCAATAATTGCATGACCAGAACTCAATTTTATCTGTCAGGAAATGCTCACATTTTACACCAAGTATAGATGACAAGACAGCTCCATGCAATGTGTTTATAATAATGCCACTATGGTAAATAAATCTACAGTATATGTCATTTCACATAAATACTCCACCAGTCCTGTGCTGTACAATAATAATTTGGATTTTCACACAATGGAATTGGAAGTTTGCTCCAAAGGTTCTGCATATTTTGGTCCTTTGCATCACGTAACATCAACCTTTGTAATTATCACCGATAATTTGCATTGAGTTGGGGTATCGAGTTCATCTTCCTCATGAATACAACCGAGTGTAAACGGCCACCAGACAACTTTTGAAAAACATATTTCTTTCACCAAACCTACATCATGTATTAACATCAGTTTCACTCCTTGAATAACCCTTTGAATCAGCCATCTCAGTTCTTCTATGACAAACAGTCATGATTGAGATGAGTTGATGTTCGTCATGACAACAGACACACCATTTCCCCCTAATCCTGTCATCTTCCAACGCAATGAGACTTTATCCCTGCTTGAACAGAATTCACAAGACTTATGTGTCCTTCTCCTTCTGCAGTTCAGCATCTAGTTAAGTCTTTCACTTATCAGGTATCCATCTTGTCTTCTATCCCTGTCCATGCCTGACTAGAAGTTCACAAGACATGAAAGTCCTTCTCTTTGTACATCCCATAACACATGTACCATCGCTGCAGCATGGATGAGTCTTGCACTGATGAGTTGTGTTTATGCTCTAGTGAAGGTACCCCTCCTGAGCTTGTGCATCTTTGCGACTGCACCTTCTCTTCAAACCAGCCATGAATACATTGTTCTTCACATCCCGAGGATCTGTCGTTGGAATGGCTTTCCTTGCATCATCCATCCATCCCGTTCATCCATGCCTGGGTCATGATATAGCACAAGCTGACTCCTCCTTCTCCACCTCTTCCTCCTCCTCCTCAAACACCTCATCATCACAGGGCTCAGGTTCTCCCATGCTTCCCCCTCTGGAGCTGTGCTTCTTGGACTCGTTTAGAGAGTGTTCCGAGGCGGACGAGGACCTGGAACGGGTTGGTGACGGTGCTCTCTCTACCACCTCAGCAAGGACACTCGCCTGAGGCTTCATGGCATGGAGGAGGGGCTTGTAACCAGGGCTACAGAGGAGAAAAGGGGCATGTGAGTTTATAGACAGTGATAAGATTGCTCATGTGATATTTTTTTTTGCAAGGAGTCATGATTCATTGTCACAAACATTCTCATAGACGTAATTTTCACACATTTATGAAAAGATTTAAAGCCAGTCCCATAATCCTAGCATTCAAACAAAGTGATCCCTATATTTGCAAGATATACAGGTATGTCTCAGTACCATGCCAATCAATTGAATCATGTACGCAACTGTAAAATGTGTGGTATTTTGATAGTGGCTGCAATCCCATCAAAACAGAGAGGTTGCCATTTAGGTAGGTAAGACACTACAAATTGGGAAAGGAATTCCTAAAAGAGATAGGAATCTCACCATTCTGTATCAGCCCAGAGCTCCAGGAATGAGAGTCCCTCCCTCATGCGTGCAATGACATCCATGGGGATTTCCCCCAGGCTAGCTATGTTGACCACCTGACTCAATGATGATCTGTCCCTGAGGATGATTGATATGAGAAGACCCCACTCCAGGCAGCTGGCGTCCAATACTATCTTTAAAAGATACCTGAAATAAAAGCAATTGAATCAATGAAAATTGTTGGATAAATGTACTGCAGGCTGGAATCTTTGATGTTCTGTATTACACTTTCATGAATCTCCACTGTAGGACTTGACCATTTTTCCCTCCAATAACGAAGTCTGAACCTTATTAAGAAATGTTTACAGCAAAACAGTTTTACAGGTATGCCTTAATATGCAACTGATCAAAATCATGGTTTTATGGAATATTAGCTTTGAGTACGTGAGTCTAGGAACAAGATAGAAGCCACAGTGTATGATAAAGCACTGTGACATATTTAACATTTCTTTTCTCCAAAGTCGACCAAAACAAATGATGAACACAGATCACCTTGATAGATTTAATAGATTTCATTGCAATAGCTCATACTGAGAAAAGTTACTTCATACTTCAGGTTGATCAACAATACTATGAAACTCTTGATAATATAGTGAAAACAGGAGCATAACCCACCGTTCACAAACAGGTGTCCTGGTATGAATATTTATCAAAAACAAGTAAGACAATGAATTCCACAAATGGCAGCCATTACCTGAGTTCTTTTTCTGATTGTTTTGGTCCATGCTGAATGACTTCCTTGAAGAATTGTTCTAGCTCATCTACTGTGACGTTGTTTGACCAGAAGCTATCATCAAGGTTGTTGTCTCCTTCTCCTAGGAGACTACCATCAGAGGCTTCTGTAGTCCCAATGCTGGTTTCATCAGAACCTGTACGACACAAGGATAATAATATATTGATTCAAGGAGGCGTAATGGATCAGTGGTCTCGTAACCAGGAGGTCCCAGGTTCAAAACTATGTTGATGCGCTCGTGCCCTTTGGTAAGACATTAATCCTCATTTCCAAGTCCCTCTGAAAGGACTTAAAGCTGTCGGGCCCTTGGTTGGTTACTTACAAGCATATACATTCTTCCTTAGCGGTCAGGTAAAACAACCATCAATCATCAATTTTAGGGGGTTCTCAAGGCACCTATAAAGTACTGCCAGGACCATACCACCTGGGGAGTGTCCCACAAAAACTAAGATCGACTTTAAGTTGGACTTAACAATGGCAGGCCGTTCATGTCACTGTTTGCTCTCACCATTTACATGTACTGGCATTGGTCTCTCAAGGGACATTCAAATCATGGTCAGAGATCTATAAATCATGGTCACAAATCTACATAATTCAAAAAAAATTATAATTCATTATTAAAGCAAAAACAATTATCTGAAGATCATAATGGTGAGAGCTAACGGTGGCATGGACAGCCTGCCATAGTTAAGTCTAACTTAAAGTCGATCTTAGCCTTTGTGAAACACTCCCCTGGAGTGCTATAATTTCAATTCCATCATTTTGCTACAGGTGTATATACAAACGAATGAGAGAAACTCCTCCCCCCCCCCCCCCCACCATAACTGACATGACAATATGTTGCAGATTACCTTTAGCAGATGGGTGTTTGAGTATGGCCTCCTCTGTCCTGGTATCACTGCCAGTGCTCTCAGACAGCATACTCTGAGTCCTGGAGAGCTTGAGGGTCAGCCCACCAGCAGGGTGACTACCGTTGGTGTGTCTGTTCACCACCGGAGCCGTGGGGGTGGGCGTGGCTGGTTTGGGAGGCATACTGCTCACCCCTGAAAACTTGGTGGTAGGAATGAGGTCCACGGGTGAGGAAGGGGAATCTGTATGGGGATGCATACCATTCAGGGTACCAGTCGGAGTAGATATTTTTTGCACTGTAAAGAAACGTAGAAAAAAGGATTTTCTATAACAATCATCATTCAACATTCAACAAATAATAATAGATACATGGCAATATGATTTACAAACACAATATGATATTCCTTTCAAAAAATTCTTTACAAGGCTTGTTTAGGAGATCTTCTGCAGAATGATCTTTAATATTTTGATCTCACTTTACATTCCCTCACACACACAGAACGTTTACTTTAAATCGCAAAACTGTTACAGAGTAAAAGGAAAATGATTAGTAACTGGTACCACATGAAGTGAGTGATCAAAATCTAGACTCAATTATACCTATTTTATTTATATCAACAGTGCAAAAACACCTTTTTTCATAGAAAACAAGTTCAGTATATAAATGCAGTGTACATACCATAATGCAGTGTAAATACCACCAAAAAAAAAGAAGTTTATTGATAACAAATTTGAGCGAAAGTCCAGGTTTGAAGGAGTATGTGTACTTACAGTTCTTTGTAGATGAAGGGCTTTCAATGACAGGGAGAGGCCAGTTGAAATCAGAATGAAGTCTCTTCAAGGCTTCAACAAAGCTGTCTACTCGAGCTACTCTCATCCTGAGTAAAACATGAACACAAAATCATTAGCTTTGTCTGAAGAAATTGACAATGATGCATGTCTAGGATTAGCATTATCCTTATCAAATGTCACGTCTATTGAAATGTTATTTGAATTAATTTTCCAGCAAGATTCTTTTGATTTGTTATATTAGTTGGTCCAAACAACTTATTAACTACATGCTAACAATTCGGATTTGCCTGAAGAAATTTGTTTTTTTATCAAGGGACAGTTGATTCACAAGAATTTCAAATTAGCTCTAAACACAGATATATTTCCAGCACTTGATCCATGCACACTAACCTTTCTCTAAGAAGCCATGATGTGAGTTTGAAGTCTAGATAACCAGTCATGACCCCTAACTCCTTCAACCTGTAAGCTGCCAGCAGCTTCCTAGCGTGTCTTGCCAGAATGGTCTCGATGTAGTACTCATCTAAACCGGAGTCGGTCATACTGCTCTGTCTTGAAAGGGTAGAATTCCTGCACAAGAAAAGAATGGCAGGTTCCATAGAAGTAAATATCAGTAGAAAAGTTTTGACAACTACCAGCGACTGAAATAATTACATCTGAGGGGTGTTTCACAAAGACTAAGATCAACTTAAGTTGGACTTGAACTATGGCAGGCGATTTATGCCCTTAAAAAGTCTTGAACCAGATGTAAAATTAGTGGAAAAAAACCCATAGAAATTATGATCTTTAGATAATGTCTTTTTCTTCAGTAATAAAGTATCAACAAATGTGAATTCTGTAGATTTGCGACGTCCCTTGAGAGACCAATGGTGAGAGCAACCAGTGGCATGAATGGCCTGCCATAGTTAAGTCCAACTTAAAGTCGGTCTAGTCTTTGTGAAACACCTCCCAGGTTGGTTGTGGGAAAATATGTTAAAGAATTGTTGGCACTTCCTAAAGAAATAAGTATAATACATGAGGGCCCATATGTTGGTAAGACAGATATATTTGAAATAACAGGACAGGACCTTATGATAATCCATGCATTTCTTCACATAAGAAAGTTATTTGATCAATGCAATAGCATGTGTAACGGATTTAACTATTCCCAATGTGTGAAAGTTCCTACCATCCTCCTGTACTGTTGAAAATAATGTAATACAAGTTTTGGCAACACTGCATTTTGTTATACATAGATGTGTGTGGGCATGGTTGGGGTATCTAAATCCAAATTTCAACCTTGAATAAAATAGAGTAGTATAAAATGTTTAGAATGAATTAACAACTTTGGTTGGTTGGTTTGTTTTACCCAAGGGCTAAGAAAGCATAAGTATGCTTGTAAATAAGCAAACAGGGGACCAACAGCTTTGACTCCTCTCCAAGGGTCTTGATAATGAGGATATATGCCTTAACAAAGGGCACTAGCGCATGAAATTGGTTTAGAAACCCGGACCTCCCGAATACAAAACCACTGCTCTACCACTGAGCAATCACGCTCCCCCGTTTACATACAAGTCCATTTCATTAAAAGTCATCCAGTAATAACGCCTTACCTCTTCTCTGTAGTGTTCTGGTCAGCCTGCCTGTCCGTTGTGCTCCCTGGCTTGTTGCTATGACTGGAATGCCTACCCCTGGGCTTGGTCACACTCGCTGGCGTACCCATCCCCACACCCAGAGGGAACATGTGATGATTGGCAAGAGGGGGCGGGGGCCTTGGTGAATCAAGCTCCCCTGAACCGATGGAGCGTAGGAATCTGAGCAGATCACGACAAAGCGACCATTCACCATGCTCTAGAGCTGCATCTAAAAGCATGGTGGCATGCTGAGAAAGAAAATAACAACAAAATTTAACCATTGGGTTGGAAAAAAATAGGCTTTAGCCATTTCAAGATTGTTTCTGATTATGCGTTCTGGACCTTGAGGCAGATTAGCCTTGTGCTATACAAGTTAAGGATAACTACCACTCCTATTACTAATCCAATTAAAGAAAAGTTTTAGAAACTTCTATATTGATTTGCTATAAAAACAGAATATGGCCCGCATCTATAATAGCATAACTCATCACATTTATGAATGTACAACTCAAATACACAATTAGAGGGGAAATTGCATTTATTGTTATCAAGGACAGTTTCTAGGGTAAAGAAAACATCACAAAAGACTCTTGTTTGCTAACTATATAGAAAACAAACAAAACGAAACACAAACGTCCACTTATTCTCAATTTCTTGTTGCTTCTGGTTTAACCTAGCTAGAACAAAATAAAAATGATTTATACTATCCTCAGAGATTAAACTTACATGTCTGCTTGCTTTGACTGTCTCCAGGTTTTGAAGAATGATGAGATACGATGCTGCTGTCTGAAGGTTATCAGTCTTCAAACATTCCTGTAAACAACATTAAAACTTAAGTTCATTGCACTTCCAAAAGATGATCCAAGTGTGTTACATAAATAAAGCATACTAAAATATTCATTATCATACAATTTTTTTAAAGACAATCATTGTATGTCCGGATTTTAAAGATGAATTGATTTCAATTTATTTTTCAAAACATTGGGATAAACCAAAGACATTACTATCAGCAAAAGCATTTAGAACTTATACTGTAAAATTACATAAATTCAACTCCTTATCAACGTATCCAAACGCATGTAACTTTTACCTATACAAATATAATCAATGCAAAACCAAGATGAATGTCAAGATTTGAATAGTGGGGCAGATTGCTATTGAGAGTGCAACAAAAGACCCGTCCCCCTTTCCCCCAGTCATATAATATACTTCAAAGGCCATTCACCTAGACTTTGCAGGCATTTGATCACATGCCATTCCTTATTTCCAATATATCTTTTATCTATTACTTTATATATCCCTTGAAGTTGTTACAGTGAAATAAATAATAATAATAATAATAATAATAATAATTTAAGCCTGTAAGTTGGTAATGGAAATCCTAAATCAAATGGAAACATCCAAAAATTATAATGGTTAAAGCCCCACTGCACTACTTGTAGCTACTTGCTCCCTCTATATTGAAAAAAAATGCCTAAGCGGTGGCCGTTGGTCCCCCATGATCCTCTTTTCTTTATGTTAATTGAGAGCTGAGTTGATGAGACAACCACCTGACAGTGACCACGCTGGCTAAACTAGTGCAGACAGGCTTTAAGAGACGGTGTCGTTACTCACCTCAAACAAGTCTTGAGGATTGCCGACTGAAGCGAAGAGGTAGGGCCACAATGCTATCTCAGTCTTCCTGGCACAATGTACCACTGTCTCTAAATACTGAGGAAACTCCTGGATGAAGGCAACTACCCTTGGTAATAAGGCATCTGATCCGAGTTAGAAATGGAAATAATGAGAATACAATATAGTTAATTTTTGTATCTATAAGCTCAATTTGACCCCGCCCCCTCCCCAATCAATAGCGAGTTTTCGTGCCGACTACGGGGTATTCAAATGAGCTCGCCTCCCGTGTTAGCTCGACTCCGGACGCTAATACGGTTGAATACCGTCGTGGGTTTGGACGCTACACAGAAATTTATCGCTCTGAGTGCAATCCCTCGCTAAGATTAGCGTTGTAGAAGGCCGCGTTGCTGGTTGCGAAAATTCGCTAATGTCACATACAAACACCACATAATATTTTTGTTTAGAATCAATCTTGATCATATCTCTCTGCATTTTTCAGCTACACATGTAAAAACAAATTTTGATCCAAAATATCTTACTTTTCACTTCATGAACCTATTCAAGGGGAAGTTCGACTAGAACTCACTAGCCATGGAATTTTAATACATGAAGCTGTCTTTAATAACTAGGCAGACTGAAAATGGACCGTGGTAAAAGAACAGTGGTACACATAACGAAACTAACACAATCATTGATTGAGACATACCTGGTATGGGTTCTGAAGCAGTAGCCTCTTCTTCTAAGACTTCATGAAGCATTAGTTCTAGGACGTGGGAGAAGTAAGGTAGAGACATACAGCTACGGGCTATCTGGAGGGCATGCATCCCAAGACTGGAAGAAAGAAAAAAAAGCAAATCAAAGCTTTCTGGAGCTGGACCAACTATAATCAAATTGAACATTTAAAGGTACTATGTCCCTTTTGCAGCCAACCTCAAATGCTGTAGAACTTTGCAGGAATTATGAATATGTCATG
>JARBES010000127.1:3203724-3215766 GCA_030265145.1 Strongylocentrotus pallidus
CATTAAAAGCAACCTTTTGAACCCCCCCCCCCCCCCCCCCCCAAAAAAAAAAAAAAAAAAAATGTAAGCAAATGCATTTTACCGATCTTTTACAAATGAAAGGACACAGACTTTTCCAGTTGTTCCCGAGCCAAATTGCAAATATCCATAAGGTGACCTTAATACATATCAGTTGATGATAGTATTATCCACAATTGCGTTATCTTTTTCTTTCTCTCTCTCTCTAACCTTTTCTCTCTCTTTCTTTCTCTCTCTCTCTCTCTAGCTGGCTTACAAAGTAAAAGAAAAGCCATACGACACATCATTTCAGCCAGGAGATTCATTTACAATGAAAGAGGTAGCGGGAGCCTCTTCGAGCTTTGTACTTGATGATCTTGAGCCAGCTACGCTCTATGAGGTCTACGTGGTAGCGTCCACTAGCAAAGGGGAGGGAGAGTCTAGTCAGCATGTTGATGAATTTACGCAACCTCCCGCAGGTATTGGAAGAAACATGTAGGAAGTTGTGACATGACCCTCCCCCCAAAAAAACAAAAAACAAAAACAAAACAAAATAACAAAATAACAAATAAAAAATAATTTGTTTTTACACAAATTACACAAAATTACAAAAAGTAACAAAAAATGATAATAATAATCATATAAATAAATAAATAAACAAATAAATACAAATAAACAAATAGCCTACATAATTATGTAATTGAGTAAATAAATAAATTTTACAAAAATATTTAAAAACGGATTATAATATTGTGAATGGTTTTTGTATCCCATCTATCTTGACAATGAAGTTGAAGGCGATTAGACAAATCATTGAACACTAAGTTTGTATTTGCATGCATGTTATGCTACGTTTACACTATGTTCCCGGTCACGGCAATCACGTTTCAGGCCACCGTGGACAAAACAGGATGGACGTGAGAGAACGCGGAGAAAGGAATTGGCGAACGTGACAGGCCGTGATTGTCGTGGATGCCGTGTCAGATTTTTAAACTGTCAACAAATTTGCCCCGGCAGTCACGGTGCGGATGAGAAACTTAGTAGGCCGTAGTAAAACGGGGTGAACGCAACAAAACGTGGTAGTACGTAATAGGCCGTAACAAAACTTGGAGGTGGTCCGTAGTGGGATGGGAATCCCGCACATTCCCCGGCATCTAACGGTCCTTTCAAGTTTTATCACGTCTACAACGTTTAGTGCACGTTTTGTCACCGTTGCTTCACGGTTGCTGCGCGTTTTTGGCCCGTTTTGCCACGTTTTGCGACGGTTCTCACGGCAAGCCAGGGTGTATGGTAGCCGTTTCGTTGCGTTCAATCATGACACATCCCGGCGTGTGACGGTTGACGGGCCCGGCGCGCTGCATTGCGTTGCGTTCTACTTCGTTCTGACACGGCGCACGCGGTCTGGGAGGTAGTAAATAAAAGCCGGGCCTGGCAGGAACTTCATTCGAGTCTGACCAATCGACGACACATTACTGCATCTACAATACGAAACAAAAGAAGGCCAAGCTATGCCACCGGAAAAGCCAAGACGTAGGAAGGCCCTCCGTCCTGCACCACCACCACCGGTACGAGGAGCAGGAGGAGCCTGAAGATCCTCGCGCAGTTCACACCCGCCAGATGAAGAGGAGCATGCTGTTGCTACTGACCCGGTCCCTGAACTGGAACCTGAACTGGAACCTGAACATGAGGCCGAGGACGCTGAAGAAGACGCACCTGCTAGGAGGAGGGCAGCCCCCAGGGTCGTCACCAACTTTACGGAGGATGAGGAGGAGCTCATCATTGACTTCATCCAGCAATATACGCTGTGCTCTAAGAGGCTGGCTGGTTACAAAGACGCGGCGGCGAAAGACAGACTGTGGACGGAGCAGGCCAGGCCTGGTGAGAAATGTTGAGTTGTGGCCTAGTTGCTGCCTTCTGTCTTCCGATAGCCACTTGCGTACCCACATGGATCTTGCCATCTCATCCACCTTCTTCGCCTCCTTCCTGCCTGCTGAACTCTGACCTTCCCTCTCTGCAAAAACTGCTAAGCATAGACTGCATGTATGCACCCAACAAACATGCAAACACAAGATCTTCTTCATCTTTGGCATTAATGATCTTTGGCATCGAAATATCAGGATAAAATGTGTGCTATTATTTGGGAGGCCTTCTTTTTATGCCGTGAGCACAGAAGTGCTGCAAAACTGCCAGACGTCCAGGTTTCATCCGTAAGAAGCCTTGACAGGACGTGAAAACTCTTCAGACCTTGATCAGAACGTGATAAACGTGAGGGACCCAATCAGTACGTGACGGGCCGGGAGGAAACGTGCTGGCATTCGTAGTAAACCATGGGCCGAACCGTAGTCCGCCTTTGAGCCTCCGGGACTCAGCAGCCCCTTTTCCCGTACGGCCCGTCACGGATACCGTGATAGACCGTGAGAAAACTTGGCAAGACCTAACAAAACTTGAATACAGAGAACAAAATTGACAAATTCCCACGGCGCACTACGTTACGGGTAAACGGGGCTGCCGTGGCCGCCGGGAACATAGTGTAAACGTAGCATTAACATTCGTTCTACGGGCGTTTAACTCTAACCATAGACCCCAGTCTTTAACCTTTCCAAGTCTCTATGACACTTCCTATCACTTTATATTAACAAATCGAGATGACGGGGTTCGATTTACAGCAGGGACAATAATTCCAGGTCCCACGTTGTACATAAAAGAACTTTACTGCAACCATCTTCTACTTTTCTTTTCGAATAAGAAAAAAGAAAATAGCACAACTATCCAACTTGATTGCTACCATACTACAAGTCCTAACCGACGTGTGCGGCTGTGGCGAGAGATCCCAGAGATACTTAGAATTTTCTTACGAGCCTCTCAGGTCTATTTAACGTGTGCAACTGTAAAGAGAGGATTTTTCTAATTTTAATATTGGATAAAGGGCATTGCTCAATGAAGTTTAAGTTTGATGTTGATATCTCTTGTTTGTATTGTGCCATAGCTGAAGAGCTTCCGATGCCCAACCCACCAGTGATAGTGTCTTCACCTGACGGTTCGCCTACCATTCAGTTTAGCGATGTGCTTGAATCTCCATATATAACGTAAGTATTCTTGCAAGCCATGTCTTGCGTGCTCCAGCTACATATTCCAAACGATGATTGTCGACCTTAAATGATATAAATCTTCGTATCATGCTTATGTGTATATAGGCCAGGGTAGGAAACATAGTATTAAAAACTAAGTGTATGCTATTATTGTTTTTATCATTATCATTATTATCATAATTGTAGTATTACTACCCTTAATAATACCATCATCATTATTTTAATTTTTCCATTATGTAGCCAATGTCTGTCTTTTTAACGCATTGCTCTTCAATTGCGCGATGCCTTTTTTTAAAGGGGGAAGGGGGGAGCCGGGAATGCATTTAGTGGGCCAACGGGTTTCAGTACTGTCTTTGTCGGAGACAAGATGGATGGCCATTTCTAACGTCAGTGTGAATCCACATTTCTCCTACATTTTCGTCATAGACTACCTCTCACAACTTTTTTAATGAGCTCTTTAGTATAATTCTTAATTTGTAAAAGCAACTTTTTCTAGAAAGTCTGCCAGTCAGTCTCATGTCATGTAATGATGTATAAAAGCTGGAGCATCAACATTATTTCCACAAGGGCCTATATAAATTTAGGTTTTCCTCGTCCTTGCTTTATAATAAAATAATACTTATTAAAATTAAGGAGGTATAATCATGCCAAATATCCCCTTGCACTCTCAGGCACATACTTGTTGCTGTTGAAGAAAGACTTCCGGTAACAAGGCGCCGACGTCAACAGGCAGCGTATGGATCCTATGCCGAGAATCCTTCCTCATACATAGCAGCTAGCATCAGCAAAGATGATCTTCCGATAGAGCTCACTATAGGGGATAATGAGACTTATGGAATTTACCACAATGCACCCCTCAAAGACAAAGCGATATATGATGTACGAACAGGTGTTGAGAGCAACGTTGGAGGAATGGTAAGATATTAACGGTGGATATGTATATCCCAAGTGATCGACTGTCGGCCGCCTACACTGTGTAGTGGCCTACAGTTGGAAGTAGTACTTCGGTGCAAATGTCGGTGATAAGGATAATGAGGAGCTTAAGAATTTGTGGTTCCGTCGTGTGTCACTGAAATCGTGATCATTGTCTACGCTTGTAGCTTGTACACTGTGTTCCTTCTAGATATAAAAAATAGGCAACGTGCGGTTTCTATTAAAGGACAGTTTCCGTGACAAAAACACGACAACCCCTTTTTTAATCAAAGAATTCAAGTGTTATGGGTTAGCTTTATAGAGAATTACAGTATTTTGTTACGATTCCTACTTCATAATTTGATGGACCATTAAAGAAAAAACTTTTTTGTTTTGTTAAGTTAACCGCAATTATGAATTCAAACCAAAGTGGCCTAATTACTTGGTACTGGTCAATACCAGAACTCTTGTGGAAGTGCAGAATATTTCGCCATTGTATGTATATCGTAGAAGCATTAACACGCGCTTTGCGCTTTCCTGGAATAGAAAAGGTTCTACTTTACTGTTTTAAAACTACCACTGGATAAATACATCAACATTTGATTTCAGAAAATGATTTACTGATTTATTGCTTTCCCTTTGTTCAGAAATCCACCCTTTTCGGAGATTCGACTGAAGTAAAGACAGGTAGGGAGGCTTATTTTATGACATTTTTGCACTTTGATTTACTTTTGCTTTTGAATGGACATTTTCGGAACAAACTGATATTTTCCCAATGTTCAATATCACTGCCAAACTAACTACGAATAAGTATTGAGTAGTAACAAATAAAAAACTGTTCTCTACGATCCGGAAATCAAAGTGGTGAATGCAACCATAGATCATTAAGCAAATTTCTCGAAGTTAACGGCTCTTGCCCAAGATTTCTGATTTGCATCAATTTCGGTTGCAA
Organism: Strongylocentrotus pallidus; assembly: GCA_030265145.1. Lineage (NCBI taxonomy): Eukaryota > Metazoa > Echinodermata > Echinoidea > Camarodonta > Strongylocentrotidae > Strongylocentrotus > Strongylocentrotus pallidus. The sequence continues at coordinate 3,208,675 of JARBES010000127.1, forward strand.
GGTCTTACTATTTTGTGATACTTTACGTTATCTAGAAATATACACTAATATTATAATTAATAATTCAATACAAACGGATTGTTTATTCTCTTTTAAAACGTATGCCTGGAATTGAGTGATTTTCTTTTACAAAAAGAAATTGAACTGAAATTTGTATAACTATAACGGCATGTAATTTTCTATGTGGATACAAGACATGGTTCTCATGAAACATTTCTCTCAGCAGTGCCAAAAAAAAGTTTAGGTGAAGCCAATTATCACCCATTTCAAGTTTGACATTTTCATTCAGATAAATCTATGACGGAAAAATGCATTGTGCCTGCTGTAATTTCAGTCAGAATTGAAAAGTTAAAATGCACCTCTCCCACTTCCTTCATCTTCCTCAGGGCCAACAGGTGGTGGTAGCTCTGTAGTACCTGTTGTAATAGGGGTCATATTTGCTCTCCTCCTCGTAGCTGTGGTGGTAGTCGGTGTTTTATATTACAGGTAGGTTAATGTGGATGATTCTGTGCAGTGTGACACGCACTACATATGTCTTTGTTTGTATTTCCATTGGTATATAACCACGGAATAGGCCAAATGGTGCTTTCTCGTATTCATTACCGTAGGACATAATATAGTCATATTAGATTCTCCATTCGTGGAGGAAAATGGTAATTAAACGCATATGTCGCACGGGATAATTTATATTGCTCGGAATATCTTATATGTCCTAATATGGTATCAGCAAGTGCCTTCATTACCGATACACGTGCGCGTTATATTCCAAAAATCCGAATAGGACAACATGATAATATATATTTGGTTGGCAAGTACTGTGGCTATTTTGTTCTTAGTAAAGAGGAGAAAAGTTGACATGAAAATGAAAAGCTAGTACTTCATTTATCTGTAGTATCTGTAGCACTGTAGTACTGGGTAACTTCTAACAAACGTGTGCTTTTTTCTTCTTTAAAACATTGATTTGAGCTTATGCACCTACAGCATGGTATCTGTTGTCCTAAAATGATAGTTACAATTTGGCCTATTTTAATTGTATATTGCTGATACTTTCGGCACATAGCGCCCAACGTATTACGACGGCTATAACTATTCCCCCCTTATCATATAATGACCAAGCCCTTTTACATATTGGTTTAATTTGAAAGAAGGTGAAAGTTGGTCAACAAATATCAAATACCACTAACAAAAATTAGATGAAATATTATTAAGTACGATGAAATACACAGCCTCTCATTATGTTATAAATATCGTACCAAAACGCCTTACATAATTTGCAAGGCATTGTTATGGAAATATACTAGTTAAAAGTAGCAGATGAACACACTTATAGTTGTTACAATCCTTTTACAAACAGAAGGAGAAAAGGGAAGTTCAGTAGACTTCCAGCGTCGATCCTCAGACCACGGAGAACCCCACCTGTCAGAACCAACAACAGAAATCAGTGAGTCCATGCATCTCTCAATTACGTTTCGTTTATACAACTAAAAGAGTTGGACAAACATTGGATAACTTTAAAAAAATGTTTGTAGATAATTAGATCGATTATTATAAATATGTTTGCCGCAATTAATGTAATAGTATTATTCTTTGCAATTGTTTACATTGCATTGGGAAGTAAAATGAGAAAATTACATTTTTCAAAATGTCTACCCAAGTATTATGAAGCGTTTCTATACTGCAATAAGAGGGTAAAACATCATACACTTTTTACGTACCATTTTAATGGATTGGACTGCATTTCAGTAATAATAGGCATGAAGTGAATAATAAAATAATAGTGTCTAGGGTAAATAACAAAGAAAGAAGACTACTTCGGTGCAAGAAAAAGGATTCACTAATTTCTTCTAGGTTCAAACTCTACTAGCGTTTCCCCCAACGGTATGATTTGATAATGTGTACATTAATGGGCATTCAAATCTGTCTACAAATACATGTATATGAATTTGCAATATAAATGAGAACATTAAAGAATTCTTCTTTTTTCCCCCATTCAGGTTCAATGACAACGTGCCGATGAGACAAGTGCATAGCCTTGGTAAGGTATCATGTTAAAATGGTTCAATCCATGTAACACCTAAATAAACTTAACGATCTATTTGATTAAATAGCTTGACTCAAGGACCCCTAGAATTATCGGGATCAAGGGGCATTGGTATCATGTTTTACCCTGATCTCTGGTTTTATTTGTGGCCCGAGTTCGAGTGGAACTTTCATTTATTCAGCACTCTCTAATGAAGAAAATACAACTATAATTGTTGAGATATCATAGGCCTGATTCCTATCGACCAATCACAAACCGTTTCTGGAGGGGGAGGCAGTCAGAATGTATTATTGAACACAGGCGTGACCTAGGTTTTTCCTCCTTCGGTCAAAATTACACCCTTTTCGAGGTTGTTTGCATCTTTTCTCTGACAATTTACCCCCTTAACAAGTTTAATTTACTTGAACATGATATCCTAGATAAGATCTACTCGATTAAAACCTCTAAAAACACAATTCTCCTAATTTGTGTGGTATATTTGACACTTTTAATGCGTCACGTGCCTGAACGAACAGAATTGCCCAAAACTGCCCTTTTCACGCGGATTTTTTTAGGGGGCGGTCGTGCGTGTGAACACCAATTAAACATTACTGCCCCCTATAAACACGCTTACACAATTTTCTATCAAACTATATTATATTTAGAACCAGGGCCATTCAAAAATATAGATACTGACAAGAAATTCTGATCAATTTGTGTAGGTCGAGGTGGTACACTTCTCAACGCGCCCTCCGTTGACGGGTTAAGTAACGCAGCAGATAACGGAGAAGACGGGGCTATCTATGCTAACCTACAACCGGAAGAAAATGCACATCAGCCTATCCCACTAGACCAACTCATCACCTATGTGGCACAAAAGAAGGCTAGCACAAAGAATGGTTTCAAGCAAGATTATGAAGTGAGTGCCGCTGGGTTCTGTTTTTCACGTTGGAATGCAAATTAAACAGGTTGCCTAATAGGCACAATAATTTGAGAAGACATTAATATTATTTCCTACATTCGTAATTGTTTTGATATAGGTTTTCTTTCACTTCGATTGCAAACGGTAAATTACTGTTACTTTACCATATTTGCATTTTTAAAGACATTTATTTTCTTTATAAAAAGATACGATTTGTTATATCCATATTGAAATCTATATTTAAAAAAAAAAGTCAAGTTGATATCATAGATGTATATATCTACGTAATTTTTGTCTCAAAATAATTCACGGCGGAGACCATACAAGAGAAGAGATGTATAATGATTATCGAACAACACATTAACCTTTTCATGATTTAATACAACTTCAACTGTTATACTCCTGTTGGTTCAATTGTCTAAACGTTTTTGTTTCTTCTAAACCAGAGCATTCCAGGTGGGCAGCTTCACCCGTTGGATGTGGCTAAGAAGATTGAGAACAAGCAGAAGAATAGATACATCAACATTATAGCTTGTAAGATTATATGGTTTTCCCGTGTAAAAGAACGCTAACACTTGCTTAAATTATCCACATTGCTGTGTTTAGCTTAAATACTAGTGGGTTAAACAATGAAGTTGTAAGGAAGAGTTACTGATTTTGTATTACAGAAGGTATTTTATAAAAATTTGCCCACATAATATCTCTTTATGAGACTTTCTGGAATCTTAAAATGTTATTAATATGGTTCTCTCTAAATGAACCTTTTACTTCCATCATAATATGTATATGGTGTTCATGACAAAATGCATATCATTGCGTATGCTTTGCCTTGATTTTTTTTGTATAGGTGCATAAATAAGCTTTATCTTTAGTTATCATGACAACTATATATACTATAATCTAACTTTTCAACAGATGACCACTCCCGTGTCCAGTTGCCTCTTCTTGAAAACGATCCACATTCAGACTACGTCAATGCAAACTTCATTGATGTAAGTATCTACAAGTTACCCCTATAATCTAAAGCCATCGTTTTGGTGACGAAATCTCAACCTCCCTCTAACAAAAGTCATCAAAATACACGTGTAGATAACATTATGCATTTCAAATACATTTCATCGGTTGGGCGGTTTAGGTGGAAATGGCTCCATATCTATTTTAAAAATATGTTATTTGTCAGCGTATCCCGTAACCATTTTATTAAATGTAATATTACATGTAAAAATACATATTTATCATTTCTCTATTGATAATTAGCAATACCTGCTATCATAGAAAGAGCACAAATGCGACACTTTTGGAAACATTATATTTATTCTCTAACAATATTACATTGTTTTATCATCATAGATGCATACTCGTATAGTACTTACCTGTAGGTCCAGTCCTCCATGTTCATTGAAATATGTCACGGTTCTTTTGCGATTTGTATAATGTTTGTCATTTCATTATTTCATTAAGCACATGTATGGTGGAAGAAATGGAAATGTATTGATTTAGACTTATGAATGTCTCATTTGTTTTTGTTCTACAGGGTTACAACTACCCAAGAAAGTACATCGCAGCCCAAGGTAAATACATTTCCGGAAAATAAATACACTGTAAATTTGTGCACGATTCAGTGTGTAAAAGGAGTACGTGAAATAGGCACAAAACGTGTATAACTCAACATCACTGCCATCTTTGCATCAGGATTAAGATTAAAACTTCAAGTCAATTAATTATAACCTATGATATAATATATCTTTATATATCCCAAAATACTAAAAACAGAAAATTAATTTGATCAGATTTATTGCAGATATGATATAGAAGGATTCCCTGATTGATAAGTGGTGGACAGGTATAGCTTCTAACACTAATCCAGAGAATATCGATCATTTTCTTCTACAAATCCATCAAATTCAATTCAAGGCCATCTAATCCACAAACACGTATAATAACCCATGATCTCAATACAAATAGGTGGGTCCTCAAGAGTTTCTTGAACAAGTAATGGAATCGCTTGCTTTATTTTGCTTGGCCCGCAAATTTAATATTTTGTTAGAGCCATGATCATCTTCTCTAACGCAACTACACAATTTTTTTTTAATTGGATTTGTTTTATTATTGAACAATCATGCACTAAAAATCGAATGGCCTCCTCGTATAATGAGAAACATATCACAACACCGACCGCTTGTAATCTGCTGATGGTTATTACCTTCTCCATAGGTATAATTGCAGAGAAAATACTTAAACTTTAATCACCTTGACGTGGAGTATCCACAGGATTAATATATAGAGAAGGCTCACATCTCCTCAGATCATTTTCATCCACCGTTGCTTGCAATTTTAGGTCATTTTTTGTTGCAAAATTGCGTTATCCTAAGAAGTCGTTTAAACAATGAACAAAGAAGTCTATTTATTTATGGAATTTTCTACAATCACTTTGACTGACAGTAAACCATTTTGATATCTTTTTCACAAATTACAAATGCCTGAGTTTATGTCTTTCACATTTCATTCACTAGGTCCCAACGTAGCATCGGTGAAGGATTTCTGGCGTATGGTATGGGAGGAAGACTGCGGCAAGATTATCATGCTAACCAATATGGTTGAGGGTGATAAGGTAACAACGATTGGTCTCTTCTATATATCCGCCAGTTGCTTTTTTATTCATCTGCATTATTTCGGCATACTCGATGGGTTTCACCCTCTATGCAAAGGAAATGTATAGAGTTTTCCTACGTTCGTTGCCTAAAGGCTATGAACTTGATTGAAGGTTTTGTCGTGAAAAAAGACGTTTGTCTTGTAACCATGTAACTTCACTGTATTATCTCTTTGCATCGTTTCATCGTTCAAAATTACTTTCTTGCTTTGTCTATATAATTTGTTTCAAATGAAACACAATGGCAGCGATCCCTTCGTACATATTCTCACATTAGTTCGTGCAGTTTCGTAGTATTTATGCCATTTTCAAACTATATTGTGTCTTTCCTCTTCTTATAGAGAAAGTGTGAGAAATACTGGCCCGACAAGAAGATGATATATGGAAAAATCACCGTAACGAGGAAGAGTGAAGAAGTGAATACCCATTACACGGTCAGGTCATTCAGTGTCGTGGTGAGTTATTGTACAGCTTAAGGCTGTAATCGAAATTAAAAGGGAGTTGTAGTGCAGAATAAACTAGACGATGTTTTCCTTTTGTAATTATAAGTCGGGGATCATGTATTTAATTTGAAAGCATTGGTTTAACAGCGTAAGCAATACAGAACAAACAATTGCAAGTCCGCACGATTTGAAATTTGCCATGCTTTTTTTCTTATATGGAAATTTGAAGTCATTCGACCCGGATATTGCCTGTTAGACTGCAAAGCTACCACATGTTGTCATGAAATATTTGATCCTGTTTTTATGATTTCGATCGTCCCATGGTGACTTTATGTCGAGAACAACTTTACCATTACCTTTTAGCCTTTCATGGTGGAAATTTTCAAGTAATTTGACCAAGTTGATATTTTGGTCAAGTGAAGCTTTCAGTATGAGAACACAATCACCATAAATGTCAGCCTAGATCTGAATCAAAACTTATAAGTATATTTGGCACTCGATCTGTTTATATTCACCGAATATATATTACATATATATATAACATCTGCAGTTTGGGGACAACGGCCGTGAAGTTGTCCAGTTCCACTACACCTCCTGGCCTGACATGGGTGTACCCAAGTACACCACACCTCTCATGAACTTCATCAGGACCGTCAAGCAACATCATACCAATAGCCAAGGAGCCATCGTCGTCCATTGCAGGTAGGTTTTTTGTTCTTATTAAAGAGAAGAATTGATTTTGTTATTGAAGGACAGCCATAGTTACCTACCAACCTCCTCGACAACTACCCCCCAAAAGACCATTTACTGAGCTGTGGCATGCTGAATAACACGTGCACTGGGGTGGACATATATGCAGCAGAGGCTATAACGACGTGGCTCTTACTTAATATGCTACATATTTGGAAAAAGTTGAGTGATGACTCGATATAATAATAACATAAACAACTATACTGAGTAACATAATCTCATCAACGACACCTCATTATACTCCTCAATTCCACTATTCTTATCAGGCCTTTATACATCCCTCCAACAAGAAATGTGCACGTATGAA
>JARBES010000127.1:3218383-3235164 GCA_030265145.1 Strongylocentrotus pallidus
GTTTTATATTACAGGTAGGTTAATGTGGATGATTCTGTGCAGTGTGACACGCACTACATATGTCTTTGTTTGTATTTTCCCTGGTGACGTCTAGGTACCTATTTCATCCACGAATGGAGAATCTCTTAATATGACTACGTCTTACGGTAGTGTATTTCTCGTATTCACTACCGTAAGACATAGTCATATTAAAAGATTCTCCATTCATGAATGGAATAGGTACTTATAACTGTAGAAGTCATATGTTGTAGGGGATATATTGCTTGGAATCGCTTATAATTATGTTTAACCATGGTATCAGCAAGTGCTCTGATGACCCATACACGTGCGCGTCATATTTGAAATAATCGAATAAGACAACATGATAATACTGTGTATTTTTGGTTAAAAATTACTGTGGTTATTATTTGTAGTAAAGAATGGAAAAGGTGTCATGGAAATAAATGACTACTAGTCTAGTACCTAATTTGCACAGAGTAGCTCGTGTATTTGTAGCATAGTTTTCCGTACTACTGGGTAACTTTTAACAAACGTGTGCTTTCATTTTCCACAGCTTATGAGCTTTTTCAACCACAGCATGGTATATGTTGGACTAAAATCAAATTTACAATTTGGCATATTTTAATTGAATATTGCTGATACTTTCGGCACAAAACGCCCAGCGTATTACGACGGCTATAACGATTTAGGCTTACTCTTAGTCTAATATTTCCCCCCTTATCATAATGTACAATAGCCAAGCCCTCTATATACACATTGGTCTAATTTGAGATAAAGGTGAAAGTTGGCCAACAAATAAAAAATACCACCAACAAAAAATTATATGAAATTAAGTATAAAAATACACAGCCTCCCATTATGTTATAAATGTCATACAAAAATGCCTTACATACTTTTCAAGGCAATTTTATGGAAATATACCAGTTAAAAGTAGCAGATGAACACACTTCTAGTTGTTACAATCCTTTTACAAACAGAAGGAGAAAAGGGAAGTTCAGTAGACTTCCAGCGTCCATCCTTAGACCACGAAGAACCCCACCTGTCAGATCCAACAACAGAAATCAGTGAGTCCATACACCCTCTCAAGTCTCAATTAAGTTTCGTTTATAAAAGTAAAAGAGTTGGACATACGTTGGATAACTTGAAGATTTTTTTTGTAGATAACTAGATCGATGGTTATCAATATATCTGCCTCAAGTATTGTAACAGTATATTTGCGTTGGCTTACATGGCATTGGAAAGTAAAACGAGAAAATTACAGATTATCACAATTTTACAAAAGTATTATGAAGCGTTTCTATACTACAAAAGAGGGTGGTACATCAAACACTTTCCACGTAACGTTGTAATGGATTGGACTGTATTTCAATAATAATAGGCATGAAGTGAATCGTATAACAATATTGTCTAGGGTAAATATCAAAGAAAGATGACTACTTCGGCGAGAGAAAAAGGATTCATTTATTTCTTCTAGGTTCAAATTCCACTAGCGTTTCCCCAATAGTATGATTTGGTAATGTGTACATTAATGGGCATTCAAATATGTCTACAAAGGAATGTTATATGAATTTCCAATAGAAATGAGAACATTATAGAATTCTTCTCTTTTCCCTCATTCAGGTTCAATGACAATGTACCAATGGGACAAGTGCATAGCCTTGGTAAGTTATCATGTTAAAATGGTATTAATTCTCTAATTCATTAACACCTTAATAAACTCAATGATCTGTTTCATTAAATACCTGGACTCAAGGACCCCTATATTTATCAGATATAGCTTAAGTTAAGGTTTGTTGCGTATTAACGTGGGTGAACTATTAATCAAGGGGGCATTGGTATTATTTTTTTACGCTGATCTCTGGTTTAATTTGTGGCCCGAGTTCGACATGTGGAACTTTCATTTCAGCACTCTCTTATATGTCTGTCGTTGTGTGCACTAATGAAGAAAAAACAACTATTGATGAGATGGCACAGGCCTGATTCATATCGACCAATCACAAACCGTTTCTGGAGGGGGAAGCAGTCAGAATGTATGATTGAACACATCCGCATGACATAGGTATTCCCTCCTTTGGTCAAAATCACCCACCTTTTCAAGGTTTTTGCGATTTTTCAGGAATAATCTACCCCCTGAACAAGTTTAACTCCCTCGAATATGATTCCCTAGATGAGATCTTCCTCGATTCAAACCTTTAAATACACAAATTCTCCTGATTTTCGTGGTATATTTGACACTTTCCATGCGTCACGCGCCTGAAAGTACAGAAATGCCCCCCAAAATGCCCTTTTCACGTGGGTTTTTTAAGGGGGCGGTCGTGCGTGTGAACACCAATTAAACATGATTGCCCCCTATAAACACGCTTACACAATTTTCTATTAAACTATATTATATTTATAACCAGGGCCATTCAAAATATAGATACTGACAAGAAATTCTGATCAATTTGTGTAGGTCGAGGTGGTACACTTCTCAACGCGCCCTCCGTTGACGGGTTAAGTAACGCAGCAGATAACGGAGAAGACGGGGCTATCTATGCTAACCTACAACCGGAAGAAAATGCACATCAGCCTATCCCACTAGACCAACTCATCACCTATGTGGCACAGAAGAAGGCTAGCACAAAGAATGGTTTCAAGCAAGATTATGAAGTGAGTGCCGCTGGGTTCAGCTTTTTCACGTTGGAATGCAAATCAAAATGGTCGCCTAAAAGGCACAACACTTTGAGAAGACATAAATTATTTCCTACATTCGTAATTGTTTTGATTTAGGTTGTCTTTCATTTTGATTGCAAACGGTAAAGTACTGTTACTTTACCATATATGCATTTTTAAAGACAGTATATTTTCTTTATAAAAATGTTATGTTCTTATGTAAATTTGTATTTACAAAAATTCAAGTTGATATCATTTGTGTATATATCTACGTATTTTTTGTCTCAAAATAATTCACGATGGAGAGCATACAAAAGAAGAGACGTATAATGATTATTGACCAACATATTAACCTTTTCATGAATTAATACAACTTCAACTGTTTTGCTTCTGTTGGTTCAATTGTCTAAACATTTTTGTTTCTTCTAAACCAGAGCATTCCAGGTGGGCAGCTTCACCCGTTGGATGTGGCTAAGAAGATCGAGAACAAGCAGAAGAATAGATACATCAACATTATAGCATGTAAGACTATGTGGTTTTCCCATGTAAAATAACGCTAAACACTAGCTTAAATAATTAATATTGCTTGGTTTGGTTTAAATACTAATGGGTTAAACAACGAAGTTGTAAGAAAGGTTTACTGATTTTGTATTACAGGAGGTTTTCAATAAGTTTGTCTACATATCTCTCTTTATGAGACTATCTGGAATCTTATAATGTTATTCTTCTCTTTAAATGAATCTTTCACTTCCATATCATATGGATATGGTGTTCATGACAAAATGCATATCTTTGCGTATGATTCGATTTGTAATTCTATTTTTATAGGTGCATGAAATAACTTCATCTTTAATCATAATGACAACTCAGTATATACTATAATATAATTTTTTCAACAGATGACCACTCCCGCGTCCAGTTGCCTCTTCTTGAAAACGATCCACATTCAGACTACGTCAATGCAAACTTCATTGATGTAAGTATCTACAGATTACCCCTAGAAAGTAGAGCAGTCGTTATGGTGACGGAATTTCAACCTCCCCCTAACAAAAGTCAACAAAATACACGTGTCGAGAAAATTTTGCATAACAAATACATTTCATCGGTTTGTCTTTTCTCAAAATATGTAATTTGACAGCGTATCCTGTAATCACTTTTTAAAATGTAATATTACATGTAAATATATATATTTATCATTTCTCTAATGATAATCATGCAGTATCTGCTATCATAGAAGAGCACAAATGCAACACTTTTGAAACATCATATTTTATTCTCTAAAAATATTAAATAATACGTATATGTGTTTTATCATCATAGATGCATACTCGTATAGTACTTACCTGTATAGTCTATAGTCCTTAATTTTAATTGAAATATGTCACGGTTTGTTTGCGATTTGTATAATGTTTATCATTTCATTAAGCACATGTATGGTTGAAGAAATGGAAATGTATTGATTTAGACTTATTAATGTCAATTTTTTTTTTGTTCTACAGGGTTACAACTACCCAAAAAAGTACATCGCAGCCCAAGGTAAATATTTTTCCAGAAAAATAAATAACCTGTAACTTTATATACGATTCCGTGTGTAAAGGACTACATGAAATGTGTTTAACTCAACATCACTGTCATCTTTCGCATGAGAATTAAGATTAAAAATTCAAGTCCAATTAGGTAGGTGCTCAGGAATTTCTTGACCTAGCAGTCTAGAAACTTTATCTGGAATAGCTTGCTTTTTGTTTTGCTTGACCCGCAAATGTAAGACTTGGTTAGAGCCATGATCATCTTCTGTAACGCAACTGCACAATGATTTTTCAACTGGATTTGGTTTATTATTGAGCAATTATCCACTAAAAATAGAATGACCTCCTCGTAATGAGAAACATATCACAGCACCGACCAGTTGACCTTCTTCATATACTTATAATTTCAGAGAAAATAATTTAACTTTAATCACCTTGATGTGGAGTATCCACAGGATTAAAATATAGAGAAGTCTTACATCTCACCAGATCCTTTTCATCCACCATTGCTTGCAATTTTAGGTCAGTTGTTGCAAAGTTGCGTTATCCTAAGAAGTCGTTTAAACAATGAAAAAAGAAGTCTATTTATTTAGGGAATTTTCTACAATCACTTTGACTGTCAGTAAATCATTTTTGATATCTTTTTTTCACAAACTCTAAATGCCTGAGTTTATGTCTTTAACATTTCATTCACTAGGTCCCAACGTAGCATCGGTGAAGGATTTCTGGCGTATGGTATGGGAGGAAGACTGCGGCAAGATTATCATGCTAACCAATATGGTAGAGGGTGAAAAGGTAACAAAATTGGTCTCTTCTATATATCTGCCGATTGATTTTTAATTCATCTGCATTATTTTGGTATACTCGATGGGTTTCAGCCTCTATGCAAAGGAAATGAACAAAGTTTTTCTACGTTCGTTGCCTAAAGGTTATGAAAAAAGACGTCTGTCTTGTCCCCATGTAACTTCACTGTATTATCTCTTTGCATCGTTTCATCGTTCAAAATTACTTTCATGCTTTGTCTATATAATTTGTTTCAAATGAAGACACAATGGCAGCGATCCCGTCGTACCTATTCTTTATTATTTCGTGCAGTTTAGTAGTATTTATGCCATTGTAAAACTTATTGTGTCTATCTTCTTCTTATAGAGAAAGTGTGAGAAATACTGGCCCGACAAGAAGATGATATATGGAAAAATCACCGTAACGAGAAAGAGTGAAGAAGTGAATACCCATTACACGGTCAGGACATTCAGTGTCGTGGTGAGTTATTGTACAGCTTTTAAGGCTTTAATATAAATTAAAAGGGAGTTGTAGTGCAGTATAAACTAGACAATGTTTTCCTTTATCATAATAAGTCGGGAATCATGTATTTGATTTGAAAGCATTGGTTTTTACAACGGAAGCAATAAAGAACAAACAATTGCCAGTAACGATCGTCCCATGGTTAATTTATTTCGAGAATAACTTAACCGTTACCTTTTAGCCTCACATGATGAAATTTGTTTAATGATTTGACCAATTTGACATTTTGGTCAAGAGAAACATTTTCAGTATGACAACTCAATTACTTTATACGTCAGTCTAGATCTGATTCAAAACTTATAAGTATATTTGGCACTCGATCTGTTTACATTCACCGAATATATATATATATATATATATAATATCTGCAGTTTGGGGACAACATCCGTGAACTTGTCCAGTTCCACTACACCTCCTGGCCTGACATGGGTGTACCCAAGTACACCACACCTCTCATGAACTTCATCAGAACCGTCAAGCAACATCATACCAATAGCGTAGGAGCCATCGTCGTCCATTGCAGGTAGGGGTTTTCCTTATTAAAGAGAAGAATATATTTTGTTATTCAAAGACAGCCATACTAACCTACCAACCTCCTCGACAACTACCTCCAAAACGAGCATTTACTGAGCTGTGATATGCTGAATAACACATGCATAGGGATGGACATAACAGAGGCTAACGACGTGGTTCTTACTTATGCTAGATATTTGGAAATAGTTGTGTGATGACTCGATATAGTAATAACATAAACAACTAAACTGAGTAATATAATCTCATCAACGACACCCCCATTTTACTCCTTAATTCCACTATTCTTATCAGGCCTTACTTCCCACCTACAATCAATGTGTATAAATGAAGTGCATTAACATGCAGTTAAAACAGGATGATCTTATGTGCCTTGGTTGGGTCTTAGGTGTATGGTTAGGGTTAGGATCAAGTGTGAGGGTAAGATGTTGGGTGTAAGTAGTTCTGAAATGTAGTCTGGACACATGTTTATGACAGATAGGCTTGTTATACTACAATAGTAGGGAAGAAACAGTAATGGATACTCTATATGCAAAGCAATCACATACCCCTAGTATTTTTTTATTTCAACATAAACCTGCTACAGTGATTATCACCAGCATTAGATTTGCATTTTCCATTTTTACAGAACAATGACAAATTTGTGATTTGTTTCAATGTCTGCAACATTACACATCCCGCTTGAAGGGTCCTTAGAATTTAAACATCTACTTTGTCTTTCACCGTTTTAGCGCTGGTGTTGGACGTACAGGAACGTTTATCACATTGGATGCCATGTTGGACCAGGCAGAGGCAGAGAATACCATAGATGTCTACAACTTCATCACGGGCATGAGGCAAAATCGAATCAAAATGGTTCAAGTAGCGGTAAGTTTATTCACTGCAATGTTAATCTCACAGGGTAAAATAAAGCGATTCATTACACCTGTTATACAAAAAAGTGAAATGGATTTATATAAACAAATTGTTGTCGGGCAGGTCCAAATGATTTTTTCCATACGTTACCGAACACGTCTACGACTATATCTGATCATCGCATTGAGTTAATAGCACCTCTGAAAGGTCAGATAATGACAAATTTGATGTCAATTTAGGTGTAGAACTACATATTACATATATACAACATTTAAAGACATATCTCTTCTTGAATGGTGAATATGAATGGTTACCCTAATGAAAATATGAATGACCAGTTTATTATTGAATTCTTTTCTCCGATATCATTAAATTCTTTCAACTTTGACAAAAAGGCCCAATATGATTTACAATGAGTTATATGATGATATGATATCTGATACTATTCATCATAATCGCTATCATTAATTTGGCGTATAGGACATGTTTCACGAAGCCGTCCTAAGTACAAGTTCGTCGACGTCCCAATGGAATGCGTGTATTAAGCTCGACACCTGCTTCAAAGGGTTGTTGGTGAGCTTGTACTTTAATATGACGATTTACTTTTTAAACGGTACCTTGTTGTTTCCTTGCAGGAGCAATACCAGTTCATCTACGATGCCTTGTTGGAGACCTTTGTCTGTGGTGATACCAGCATAGCTCAAGATCTTTACCTCCAGCGATACCCCTCCCTGCTAACCCCTAGTCCTGATACCGGCTCCACACTACTACAGGAACAGTTTGAAGTAAGTTCTCATCGAGTTGACTACCCTACCAATTTCTCAACTAAAACCAGAAATATGAGTGGAATGAATAGAAAACTGGTACAAAGTAATTTCAGCGAGATGGTTGAACCATTGAACATTTATTTATTATTGTGACCGATAAATGTATTTTTGTCTTACTTCTCACTGATAAAGTTCTTTTGTTATTCTACCATGTGTTTATTACAATGTGAGAATAATGATATATTGATTTATAAGGTAAATAATTCCTACTGCATACATCGATGGTACAATGATTGGGACATTCATAAAATCAAAGTTATACGTTGTCTGTGGTGGTCTTATTGAGCTGTACGACATTTGCTCATATGACAATTGCTCCGCGATCATTTCGTACACAGATCCAATCTGGACCTCAACTCTGATACCAACACTTCACCTAACCTTAACCCTAAACCTTACCTAAAACAAAATCATAACCCTAACTCTTTACTTTTGACGAATCAAAGCGCGGAGAAATTGTCGCAGGAATAAATGTCGGATCGCCTATTATTCACAATGAATAAGCTTAGAGATGAATCGAGGTTTCGTTAATTTGTACTTTGTTTGTATATTTTAGCGTCTAGACATGTTTACCATCAAGCCGAGAGATGATGAACTGAGGACCGCCAGGAACTCGATGAATGTCCACAAGAACAGATACCATGACAAGCTACCAAGTTAGTCCTAGATCATTTGCCATTAGATAGATGAGTAGGCGAAGCTATACCTTCGTGGTATCAATACTGCTAAGACAATCACGTGATTTAACCTACTTCAAGAGAGTCGGATGAAATCCTAATAACAAGGCTATCCAAGCTCTTTAAAATACCCAGCAAAATTAGTTTGTTATACATGTTAAAAATGAAACAGAAGTATACACAAAACTACAAAAGAGTGTCATGTAACTCGAATTATGTTGTTAAGCATTTTGAAAATAATAGGTATACTAGGTTTAAACGCACGTGGCAACCTAGTATTCCCTTTGTCTAATTTTGTAGAGACTTACTACCATTACCATTAGCAAATAATTTGCACCGAGTATCCTCTAATTGTTTTCCTCCCTGGTGCGACTTACTTTATTTTCTGTTGTATTTTGTCTCTTATTAGCGGACAAATCTAGACCATACCTAATCACAGAGGTGGAGAATGGAACCAACTATATTAATGCCTCTTTCCTTCCTGTAAGTACACATGTTTAAAAACATCTGTTATATATCCCATCTATATTTCATCAAAGTCTGGTACTGTATATCAGATTTCAGCAAGGGCTCTCAGTGGACTACACAAACTATTTTCAGGACAATGGCATTCGCTACTCTGAAATCATGTCGATTTTCATTCGACAGATACTGTATTTAATCACTTTATAAAGATCACTAGAAAAGCAAATACCACGATGGAACTAGAGATCAATACTTGAATTTTCCTTCATTTCCGAAACATTAATTTTAGACTTTTGATTTCCAAACCATTATAAAAAACCAAATATAGGCTTAGTGCATATGTACAATTTTGAATCTATTTCTGGCACAAAACAGCAGATTTTGCTCATGTTGATATTCCTGTACCTCTAATTCCATGGTGTCCATCCTACATCAGAGGACCATTTTGGGGGTAAATTGCATATCAAAGAAGTTTACACGGAGTGAAATATATAGATGTATTTATCAAACGAATTATATGGGATAAATGAAACTCTCCTGTGTGGTTTCCTCTTGAACTATTTTAAGGAAGGATTGATAGAAAATTCACTCCCGTTATTTTAAATTTAAGATTTTCAATAGTACTTAACTTTTCATTATTGTCTCACTTTCACTATGGTCTCACGGGAGGACAGACCGGGTGGTCACAGTGATTCAGTTCGCTTTTCCCCTTCCAGGCAAAGGTGGCGCCAAATACTTGAATAAATAAATAATAATGATACTATTTTTCTCTGATAGGGATACACCAAGAAGGACATGTTCCTTGGTACTCAGACACCTCTCCCAAACACCGTGGGAGACTTCTGGAGATTGGTCTTTGACTACAAGATTTCCACCATCATCATGCTCAATGGTTTAGCCTCAGAGGATCAGGTATACATTCTCCTCGACTCAACATAATACATGTAATTCATCGTTGTCCTCATGAAAGAATGATAGTGGTCCATTTTAAAAGCTACGGAACGACATTTCCAGAGAATTTTCTAACGGTAGGATGGAGAATAGATATTAAACAGAAGGAAAAGAAGCTTCTTTTGTGAATCTTGTTGAAGTTATACATCCATGAAGGAAGTGTAATCTCATTCACATTATATCAGAGACAGGTGTTTGAGAATTGCACTAATATATTCAGCGTAATTTTTATTTCTTTTCGAAGTAGGATTCAATTTGAATGGGTCATTTTCATAATTCTCTTGTTTTCTCATCGTATGATACGTGTGAAATCGCCATAGTTTAAAGTTCATCCCCATAATCTACAGAATTACAGTTCAATAGTTAGCCATGCTATAGAGAGATCTGCGTCATGTTCTTTAAATGATATGAACATGTATGGGTAGGATTTTTTTTTCACCGGTAGGCCAACTCACAACTCACTGGGTAGGCCTATTATTTCAATTCGGTGTACTAACTTTAGATTCCTCATGTTTCTATTATCCTTCAATAGTCAATGGCCGAGTACTGGCCGGATGAATCTGAGAGTGAAGTCACGTTTGGCCCTTTCACCATCACACTCATCGATGAGGAGCACTATGAGGAAATATCATGTAGGACTCTGGAACTAAGAAGCACTACGTCCAAGGTACGTAATTCATATGATTGTACGAAGTCTGGTCTGGTGAGAATTTTTCAGTGGTCAATTTATTAGGGTACACTTTTCTAATTCCTTACTTCAGCTGTGAACCCAAGACTAGAACTTACTTTTTTTAATCAAATATTATTATCGATTTACTAATGAGCCCCTCAAGTTGTAAACATGCCTGCCTTACCACTACACCTGATATTAAAAACGATCATTTTGCACAGTATTACTCAAGACATGAACTTACATCAATTTATTTGATAATGTGTAATAGTTTATTTGTGGCAACTACATTGTTATTAATATGATATAAGATTGCAGTTATGTATCGGATTCTCTAGTTCCATTATGTAAATTAGTTCAACTATTGTTATGCACTTTTTTATTTTTTATTATTTTGTTTTTAACATCCAATATTTGGTTGCAATAAAGTATTATTCATAATACTTTAAAGCCTCGCCTAACTTAAAACCATATCGCAACCAAAAAACAAACCCTATATCATTGACGTAGCTATAAGATCATCTGATCACTGAGTTGTAAATGTTTTGATTAACACGAAATCTCTTTCTCTCTCAAAACGAAAAAAAAGAAGAATAATATTTTTTCTACCTATACCAAGATAATTATTCAGCTTCATTAAATCTAAAAGTTTCTTTTTAAAAATGTAGATGTAACATATGTGTTGTAATGAATTACTTATACTTGTAACACAACGTGAATTCAATTTCCTATTCATCCATTATAGTCTCGAGTTCAGACCGTGTACCAACTGCAGCTCACCACATGGCCCATCACATCTGAGATATGTACCTCGGCCATCTCCTTCATTGAGCTTCATCGCAGGGCTATGGTATGGAATGATGCAAATGCTAAAGATGCACCAATCATGGTCCATTGCAAGTAAGTACAAGACGTACTTTATGTAAGTATAGGAATGTCACATGGCAAGTTATACGTTTAAAACGTTGTTATACAGTGCAGAAAAGAAAAGGACCAACAGAAAGAAAGATATGGAAAGATGAGGGGTAAGGTAGAAAGAGTGAGAGAGAGAGAGAGAGAGAGAGAGAGAGAGAGAGAGAAAGAGAGAGAGAGATGGAGAGAGAGAGAGAGAGAGAGAGAGAAAGGGGGATTGAACTTGGCAGAGATCGAAAAATATAAGCTAATAACTATTTTTTTTTTCATGTGAATTAATACCTGTAATTTATCATCTCATTACCTTTTGGTTAATAGATATTCCCTGCAATGCTTGGATCTTCTCGAATGCATTTTACTTATATTCTATGAAAATGATTAGATCTTGACGATTGTGTCTGTAAATTTCTCTTGTAGGGATGGTGAAGGAGCTACAGGAACGTTCTGTTCTCTCTCATCGGTGCTAGAGAGACTACACGTAGAGAAACTGGTGGATGTCTTCCAGGCTTGCAAGAGAGTGAGGGCAATTAGACGAGGGGCAGTGGCATCACTGGTAAGAGACTGGTTACCTTTTTTAATCCCTCACCCTAGGCCTGTGGCATATTCCCGATAGTAAACGTTTGGCGAGTGAGTGAGCCATTTCACTGTACCACTCGGTCCAGCTTATTCCCATGGTAAAGGCGACGCGTCGAGAAGATATTTGAAGAGTCAACCTAGGGCAATTTCAGAAGCCTTTTCAATCACTCAGAAAAATGTGAAGCATGACAATGAAGCATTACGTAACCCAAAACATGATTTATATTGGATATACATGTACACCTGTACCAAAGAATACTATAATTATGGGTTGATTTTCGAAAGTGTGCGAACGTGTAAGGCCAACCTAATATTCATTATGTATATACAATTAACTTTAGGGAAAGTGCTGTTTCAAACTGCACGTCCAGTTATTCATAGTTCGTTCATCAAATATAAAACAATAAATATGTATATTACGTCAAAGTTTACTTATCGCTTGAATTTACAGAATGATTTATGCAATGGATCTCCTATATTATTTTCCCTATCTTCATATGATAAGACGGACCATTATTTATTTGAAAAGCAAATTCGATTCAATATAAAGTCAAGCACAATCATTTTGCGTCACCGTTTACCACGTCCAAGAGTGATTGGTCAATTCAAATTCGAATCTCCATTTCATAAGCCGCCAACCGGATCATATCAAACAACTAGGGTTACCGGTTTTCTACTCAAGATGTGAAACTACAAAAGGCTATCTGTTATTTTGAATTTAAAGAAGAAAAATTAGGAATGAGATGTTATGCTTTTGTATGTTAAAAAGAAGCTTAAGGTTCGGAAAAGACTTTTTAAATCTAATATTTGTTTTATTCCAGGCCCAATATGAGTTCATCCACTCTGTTCTTCGACTGTATCTGGATTCTTATGACATCTACGAAAACTACCGGACATAGGATGGGACATAAGATTTAGTCAGCACTCTCATCCAGTTATGAAAAGTGTAGGATGTCAAAGTGGATCTGTCTTGTAATTTTAGCTTTCATATCTTCGAGAGAGTCGAAATGTTAATGTTCTTGATTTGAAATTTTAAAGAGCACTATTACTTTTTAATGTGCTGCAGATTCGTATTTTGTATTGATTACTTTATTCATGTTGATGGAAATATAGCCTAATACCTTCTTTGGATGAATATAGAGTCCCTTTAGCGTAGGGTTAATGCTATCTTGTAACGAGTTTTCGTAATATGTATATTTTCTTGCCAGAACATGTGTGCCATCATAATAAATACAACTATGACTTGCGAATTTTAGTTAAATGTGCAATAGGGGAAAAACACTTGTTTTACACTTAAGTGAACAGTAATAATAAAACGTCGTCTTTCCGTTTTCAATTCCACGTACTCAAGGATAAATTTTCTTTAAATTTTTCTTTAAAAATTCATAAATATCTCTGATTTTAGCCTTTACCTGTTAACTCATCGCTTTCACACAAGAAAAGACCATGACACGAGAATTGACTGAAGAAAATCAACCTTTTCCTAATTCTTCAGGTTTACAAATAATCTGAAAGAGTTTTCTTTATGTTCGAACTTAATAGGCATCCAAACACATCGTACCATAAAAAATCATATACTCTGCTGAAGGTAATTACAAATTGCTATATATCAGTGCATCAATATTATGTAATAGTATGTATATATCTATGGTATGTCTAAAGTTTTACTTCTGTGCCCTTTGGCGGACATTTCTATTGCCCTATTTTTTGTCTTTGTATCCCTTATGCAATACTAAAAGTCTATGCATCCGAGAAAAAAATCCTTGCATGTATCATATTTTAGATTTAGTCGTCCGTTTTCATCACATTTGTACTTTGTAGCACGTACTGATAACTGAACGTAAACACAATATATAGCGCAACTTGTATGGGCCATTGGTACTAGAATTGTATTGCAATAATATGTAAACAAGAATTTGTGTGTAAGATTATACACCCATACACACTTACTATACATTCCAAAAGGTATCATCCTAGTCAGTACTCTCTGAAATTTTTCTATCTTAATATAACATTCTTAAAATCTAATCATGAATTAAAATGTGGATTTTATGTATTTGTAAATGGAAATGTAGTGTAAGTACAGGTATGTTTAATGTTGTTGTGCTATAACATTACAAATATGCAATCATAGAACAATCATACAAAAATTAGATATATGGATTTGATGTATATTAAAAATGAATTTGTAGTGTATTTGTATGTTAAGGTCGTTTTGCTATTACATTAGATTTATGCAAGCATTATAATATGATGTGTTTTTGTTTACGTACATGCACATTTTTACGTACTGACTGTATATAGAGCAGATCGTCAAAATGTTGACTTAAATGAAGAATGTACACTCAGCAACAAAAACCAAAAGGAAAGCGGAATCACTCTGAATCAAAATTTTCAATATATAAACCGTTAATAAAATATAACAATATATATAAAAAATTATATATAAAATATACAAGTAAAGACAAAATAATACTATACCAACATCAATGAATATCAACTTTGTAACTTTCATGCTTGGATTGGCACATTTATTTAACCATTAGAAGGCCTGAATAAGACAATTGCAAAAATAGAGCAAGTAGCTATTCAAATTTTAATCAACATGTGCATCTCTAAGACATTTTGTTCAAAGGGGAGGATTGAGCTCTGGATCTCAACTGGAGTCTCAGGGCTGCATGGCTTTGACCAACACGGTTAAGATATGCATCTCAATTCCACCCAAGATCGTAGACGAGTCATAGGATACCTCCAATGCTCATGAACTTATGAATGGCCAGATTCCCCATTTTGTTTACATTTTCTTTTAGAGACTCCTTTATTGGAAAATGGATATGCTCACTCATGTTTACATGAAAAAATCCGATTGCATATCATCTTAAGTAGAATTATGAATTCATGCCTCTGCTGATATATGAAGGATAAGTTTACATGAAATATTTATCTAAAAATCTTAACTATGAATAGTGTCCACGATCCTTTTTTAGTGCTGAGTGTATGTAGTTGTAATGACCAATCATGTAAGATGCAATTGTCTATATCACAGAAACTACTTATCTCGAGAGGATAACAGGCATTAATTTGAGGTAAATTTATGATGATGTTAACTTCATGTTAAGTGTATATATTGTAGCTCGTGACTTTCGTATTTTCTCGTGATTTGTTGATTTTTTTCGTTTTAATCACGAAATGATTTTAAAATGCGTCATTTTCATAATCTGTTTTTCCGTCAGTTACTCTTCAAAAAGTCGTTCATGAAAATTATTTTATTAAGATTTTAATGTATATAGTTTAATGAAATCAAATTTAAGATTCTAAGATTCCCTCATGTGGAAAGTTTACGAACGATTAATTATTTAATCACGTACTGAAACTATGGAAAGTAGTAAATGCAGAGAATATTGTTATGTTAACACTGTATGGGGTTTTTGAAATTCGTTTTGCACTAACAAATTCAGAATTTGACACATCGTAGTAATCATTCCACATGTTGTGATATGGCTCATTAGGTGATAAGTACGTAGTTATACATATCACCTTTTTAACTTTTGATGTTATATACCAGATGGGTGGATAGAAAAGGCAGACATTTCTGCACGTACTGGATCAATTTGTATTATATGACTATTTTGCGTTTGATGCCAGGAATTTTGAAGAGTACGATAAACTTTAAATTCCTTCAGTTAGCAATACTTAGAGAGATTAACAAAATTATTTTGGCGATCCTTCAACTTTTCGACAATATTCTCGCCCATGTATATTATGACAATGTGGCAGAAGAAGAAAAAAAATCATTGTTTGCAATTTGAATAAATAAATCCTGTCCTGAAAGTAATATTCCTCGAATTTGTAAGTCGTTACTCATTTATTTTACTGGAAGCATCGTTTATGGAATTGCGAGCTATCAACTTATAATTTTTGCATGATCTTTTTCTTTCTGTTGATATTATGATGATATTGTAAACGAAAATCAATTCGGCTCACACCCGGGTGAGTATCATGATTTGTAAAATAAATTAAATGAGAGAAGAACAAAACTAGACTTGATTAATGGTTCTGAAATTCACAGAAAATGCTGAAGTAGAGAATTGCTCGCTAGAGAAAGAGGGATTAAAGAGAAAAGAGAGAGAGGTAATTGGAGAATAGAGGAGTGAAACATAGAAATGGAGAAAGAGAGGGGGAAAGGATAGGGAAAGTAAAGAAAGGAGTAAGAGTAGGAAGGAGATGGTAAGGGGAGAGAAAGAGAAAGAGAACAGGAATTGCTTCCCGGGTCACATGAACCATACCATAGAAGTAAGCTTCAAACACGTGCCTGGAAGTGTCTATCCGGGTGACCTCAAGTACAGCTACCAGTGTCCGTCCTGAGTTCTTGACTCGAGAAGGAAAGTGAATTATAGAAAAATCAAACATTTATATTTTTTAAAGTTTAAAAAAGCAACCAAACCTTGCAACTTGAACGATGATTGGGTTAAAAGTTACATCTGTCGGAAGTTATTCTTCAATGGAAGCAAATGTGGGACCGATTACAGACCCCTAAAACCCCATCGTACGCCATTAGGGTCCATTTCAGAGGTTAATGGATACGGGTGGGTATAGCACTTGTGGATGAGAGTGACCCCACCCCCCCCCCCCCGGGTTTCCATCCCAATGGAAGAATTGTGTTTATTAAAGAAAGAACGAAACAAGAGAGATCTACAATATGTTGTACAGTCCTTTTGTGCAAAACGAAACAAACATGATCCTCATACAGGCACAAACTTATTGCAATTTTGCAAAGTTTCATCTGTTAGAATTTGTCTGTGTACAATTATTTTTTTTTTTTTTTTTTTGTCTT
>JARBES010000127.1:3357050-3368152 GCA_030265145.1 Strongylocentrotus pallidus
TCTATTGTGGGCCACGATCCAATACATCCTTCAAGCAAGTGGATTTTTAGTTTGTTACATTCCAATAGTGGTAAGTAAATCTATTGCCTCATTTGATCTGGCTTACTCTTATGGTTACTGTTCGTAACAATTTAAGAAAAAAGGTCGGGCAGAATTTTTTTTTTAGATGCTCACACAAGTTCTCCTGTGATAAAATAAAAAACTCCAGCTACTAATACTATACCTTTTTCTGATCTATTCAACATCAAGAAACGATAACAATGTTTGGAAGCAGCATTGGATGATGGAATAAAGAAGATAAATAGGTTTCACTGAAATAATCTTTGCGAGTCTGTTATAACAGAAATAAATATAAGTCTAATGATTGGTTACTGGTTTTCATCATTTCTGTTTGATCGTACCATTTCTATTTGCTATGTTTTCATTCATCTAGATGAGAATAATCTCCAATGTCTCAGGGCAGCCACTCAACAACTTTAAGAACATGGCTGCAATGCACTGGGCTGAGTTCTACCCCGCCTTCTGTCCTTGGCTCTACATCCTGTGCCACGAGCAGATCTGGATGCGCCTGACCTGCAGGCAACCTGCCTACCGGGACGTCCCATACTCCAGACAAAGCTTACGCCGTCGCAGCACCCGCAACAGGCGGTCGTCCAGTCGCGGTCACGACTGCATCCGGGAAGCCAGCGTCCGCAGCCCCCGGGAGTCGTTATCGATGGGGACCAGCAACCACGTCAATGTGGTCATGCACGATCACGTGGATGGATACGCGGTGGTCAGTAGACAAGAAAGCTCGAGTAGAGAAGAAGAACCGGTTAGAGGACGATCGGCCAGGAAAAAACTGGATTTCATCAAAGAGGATGATGCCTCCAATGGCCGCTCCCCACAGAGGTTAGTAAAGGGTAGTCATGCTCATCTTTAAATGACCACTATGAGGATGTTTCTAGGACCAAACTACCACCCCAACGGATCCCACATAATTTCAATCATGTCTCGAGTGTTGTTTTTCTTATGGGCTAGTTTTCCGTGTATATTTCCTTGTCATAGTTTTCCATATAGGTAGTTGCCCGAAGATAGTATTGGGGGTTATTTTGGAACTGATTGATGCTTATAAGCATAAGGAAAGGAAACACATTTGCAGTGATCATGTTAATGTCGATTCATTTATTTTAAAAAGCAATTACTCTTCATAGCTTCAATGTTTAAAATGTGATTACCGAGAAGACTAGTTTAAAGGTATCCTACAAAAAAGCAATGAAAATCTTTCTATATCCTTATGCCATATTCTTACAACACATTTAAGTCCATCTCATTAGCCCATTGTGTTTCGCATGTACATGTATGTAAAATGTGTATATTTACCACGTCTAATAAAACATGTCCATGGTTTTCTTCTATTCTAAACTGCAGTCCATCAGCGGCGAATTCTCCTGTAGGCCTACCAACATTACCGACAAAAACATCCCCACCAGGTAAAGTTAGATCTTTATCGTCATCATCGACAGTTTCATCATCGAGATCACCTACAAAAGCTGCTCCACGGTCGCCATCATCGTCGTCCACAGCTTCAATACCGAATTCGCACCGGTCACCATCGGCATCATCCGTACCTTCGCTTCCCAAATCGCCGAGGACCGACACGCCACGATCACCAACCGCGGTGTCATCCCCGCCATCATCCGTCACGGACCCCCTTATATCGAGTACACCAAAGACAAAACTCGTGGTGACGAACAGTTTCCCAGTCGCAAATGGGCCAATGATACAGAACCATGTCAATGCCACCCGAAGCAAAAGCAGCGCTGCTAGTACAACTGGTGGCAGTAGAAGGAACAAGAAAGGGGAGTACAGTCGTGTACCGACCGAACCGACTGAAAGTGTACCACCAGCAAACGTTGTGTCCAGAAGAAGCACTTTCGCAAAGGCTGGACGCAAGGAATCATCTATATGAATGACTGTTGACATTAATTCTTTCAGAGATTCTCACGCTCTCAGACACCTCTTGAAATTTCCCATGCCTTAGACTCAACTTAGGAAATATTCAAAGGGTATACTGACAGCGCGCCAACGAAATTAATTCTACGATAAAACAACCGGCCTAATACGTTTCGATCTTCTAGAAAAAAAGTCTTAGAAAATAGCCCTACAACAGAGAATCCCATTTCTAAGACATTATTTGTAACATGATTAAGATATCTGTCCTCCGACTTGAAGAAAAAAATGATGGCGCATGTGACACGAGAATTAAAAATTTGAAAATAGCACGAAAAGAGACATTCTAAAGCTTTTCGTCTTGCCCCCATCGGAGTAAATCTTAAGATTGAACAGAAAGCCGAAATCAGACCAAAAATATATTACCTGCCAACATCAAATTCATTGTAATTTGATGGTTTATTATGATATTCGTACATTGAGTGATGTATCTTTACTTTAATGTATTTGATTCTTCTTGTTTGTGCGTTGTGAGGTCGAGCTTTAATTAAAGAACCAAATAATATGAACATGCCTTTTATAACGAGGTTGTCCTTCCAGTTGCTGTATACGTTTATAAATATTGAATTATTCTTGTGCTTAAAATTCACACATTTTGTAAAATTAGAAAGTTAGACAATTCTGTTTTTCTTTTGGAACATCTAAATTCCCTTAAGGATTTACAATGTCATACACATTATAAAAATGATACTGTAAGATTATTTTGAAAAAATGGAAAATATTCGATGGATGATATTGGGGCATAAGTAGTCGAAAAGAGATAATCAAAAGGTTTGTCATGGTATAGATGAGTTTTATGCCATGATGATTTCTTAAATTTTTAAGACGCCGTGAAGCGGTTACATGGCTGTTGAACAAGTATTACTATAATTTTCACTATAACACTTGCATCCCTACATACCCGCATCTCTTTTCTTGATACTTTGTCTCTCCCCGTTTCAAAAACTTCCATCTCCATTTCTCTCTCTCTCCCTCTCTCTCTTTCCATCTATCTTTCTATCTACCTATCCACCCATTCATTTGTCGTTCAATCTCTGTCTACATCTCCCTCCCACTCTCCCCCTCTCTCCTTCGATACCATGTGTATCGCTAAATAACACAAAATTTACATCGCATTTTTACTATTTTGGGTTACATTTTATTTTGAAGGTCTCAATTGTAAATATAATTTTATTTCTTGTAATAAGACAACGTTTAATTTCACAGTGTTTACAGATTTTAATTTTACAGTTACATAAATAGGTATTACATTAAATGGTTACCCTTCCATAGAAGTTTAAAGAACCAATGACATTTTGGCAGCAATTACAATCCCAAGATGTGTATAGTTACATTTACGGTGGGGTCATAACCCAAAGAAAACATTTTCAAAAATCCAATTTTTACAGGTCAATATCAATCATGTACATCACGTATTTATAATATATGATAGCTCTATTTTATGAAATATACAAGTTTTTTGCAATCACATCTGCGCGATATGCCATATTCTGGAAGTATTTGCAACTGCAACGAGTATTTCTGGAGGAAATGAGACAAGATGCTCGACAATGCATTTCTGGAAGTACTGTATTTCATGAACCGTTTTACAATGCTTGTCTAGATAAATTATGTAAATATTTGATTTGTTTATATTCTGAAGTGTCAATAAAATAATGCATGCGAGGCAGCATATCATTAATTGACTTCTTTACTGCATGATTATTTCAGTACACGTATATCAGGTAATAGCCAAGTGGTTGTATGAAACATGATAGCAAGGATTCCGACATGACAAGAAAAATAAAAAAGCTACAATGACATATACATAAAGATTTCTACGGTACCAACAAGAACATTTGATTTGGGGACAATTGATCCGGATTTTATTTCGTCAAAAAATAAAGGGTTAGGTATAATGTTTTGGTCTATTGTTAAAGGTACTATGTCCCATTTGCAGCCAACATCAAATTCTGTAGAACTTTGCAGGAATCATGAACATGCATGTCCTATCTGTGAAATGTAAACGTTAGTAGTGTCCTAATATTCAAATTATGCAAGGAAACCCGTTTAATTTCTAGACTTCACTGTCCGACATTATTGAGTGACTGACTGACTTTTTTCCTTTGGTAATAACATACATAAAATGAGCTGTAAAGGGCACATGAGAATTTGTCTACATCAATAACCCAATTCTTGTAATGACCAAAATAAAACTGATTGAGTCTTTGCGCAGCACAAAACGTACGACCATTTGGTACAAGGGTCTGAAAATCAGACTTAATAACTAAAGCCGATTCGACAACTAATGGTCGTTATTTTCCCACACAAAGACATTTTCAAGCCCTTTTGTTCTAAATTAGTGCTATCTTTCAAATGCCGTTAGAATTTAACCTTTTCATTTTTTGGCCTGCAAATGTGACGTAGTACCTTTAGAGTAACAACTTCGACAAGTGTTAGGGAAAAGTCCCTAGAGCAAGTTTGTAGCCAGAGCTAGTGTCCTACAAATGCTAAATACGTGTAAATCATTACAGAGAAACATAATTCAAATGAGGTGTATCCATTTTCTTGTTTGCATACCTGAAATAGAGAATATCAATAAAATCGTTTCTGAATTAGCCTTCACGAGCTGAAACCCGGACATATTGTGGATTCTATCGCCCACTCATTACATTTCGAAGAAATTCATTTTGGCTGGTCGTAAACAAATCTGAAAATAGTATCCTTGGAAAAAAGAAGAAAGTTTTGTCGTTCTTTCTTCATATCTTTCACTCTTTTTTCTTTCGTTGTTTCTTCCTTTTTTCATGATATAGAAAATGGTCATTAGGACTATATGAGTGCATGCACGTTATTGTCGAAAAATGTAGGAATGTGTGCGGAAGTTAGGATAAGGTACACTCATTTGACTAAAAGGGGGTTACTCGTATGTAAAGAGCAACAAAACGTTTACAACAATCCGTTTAAGGTGATAGCAGAAAGATGAGAGAAATATATCGGTGATATTGGTGATTTAATAAATAAATGTATTTGTAATGTAAGCACATTTCAATAGGTGATGTATAAATAAACCAACAGACATGTATTAAGACATTGAAATTGCCCAAGGTTAATTTTTGGAAAGTAAATGTGTTGTGTTCGATATTATTTGGAGTCTTTGGACAGTATTGGATTAATTTTAACAGAGGTCTTGCTTCATTTATGCTTCGAAAATGGCAAATTGTGATGCCTCGAATGTTCTACCGTATGGCATTGCATTAAATTAAAAATCATTATGTTCTGGTCATTTAAACTTAACTTTACACATACAATAATCACAAGACTATGACACATATATCATATGTTAAATATTTAACGGTAATTTTATTAAAAACTGTCATACCATTTAACTTCAAATCATAAACCTCAATCTACACCAGTGAGGCTCTACGATCATCATGTCATATATATACATGTATTTACAATACTTTGCATATAAATCAGTTAAAATTGTTCAGATCCCAATAATAGGACCACAACCCTTTACCACAAACTTCAATTAATTCTTTATCAATCTATTTTATTTATTCCATTTAAATTAACAGCCACGTTGAATGCCAAACATGCCATTACAACTTGGAATAAAGCATTACTCTTGGCTCAATGTTATCCAAGTTGCATAGTTTATTGTTCGCATGTAGATGTCCCAGCTGGTGATCAAGAAGTACCGGTACCATAGTATATTTGTAGATCGCTTAGAGACATTGTATTAAGCAATATACAAGCTAACTATTATTATTATTATTACCATTCAGAATGTTACAAGAATTTCAGGCTTTTTTTCTACATATGATGGGTTAGGCCTTGTGAGGAAAAAAAGCCTTTTTCATAAACAGAAGATAGATAAATTTCCAAATTCATGGTTACATAAATCTCTATCAAAATGGCACAATATAGCATTGACAATGTATTTCATGAAGAAATCATACAGACAGGACTCAACGATAGCAAAAGCAAACATCAGCGTACATTCGGTGCAACTAAACAATATATATTACACCCCTAATCCTAATCAAGGCTGTCAAGAGCGAGAAGGGCTCTTTGTAAAGAGCCTTTCAATCTACTCAGCACTCTAAACCTTCTTATGGTTGAATATCTGAGAAGTACTCTCGAGGGAAGCACTGAACCAACTACGAGGACAGTTGAGTAGAAATATATCATTCGAGTCACTGACTGAACCACATGCAATCTTTGCAACTCACTATCATTTCACAGTCCTGTCCATTCAATTACCAATTAACATCATAATCAAATCACAGACATGATCTAAACATGCTGATGAAACATATTGATATCACAGCTGTTTGATCTACATCTCTAACCACAATCCTGATTCAAATACCCTATCCAAGATTACATCATTTTCATTACGTCACTAAAAACATACATGTAATTATAAAATTGAAAAGATAATTGCATCAATCAAAAAGATAATGTAAAAGAACATGATCATAAATATGTAGAGATTTACAAAATGACATGTTCGTAGAGGATATTGCCAATAAATAAATTTAGGGGGTAAAAATAGCAAATGAAACTCTGGAAGAAATTGAATATTATAAAAGATCCTACAATAATATAACAAATGGTAAGAGCAGTGTAATAGGTAAAATGTTTTCTATAATATTTTTTTCTAGAGAAATGTTGTTAATCAACCTCTAAAAACATACTGCATATCCATGCTAGCACCCCCTTTACATACATGGTGGGATTACATATTCAAGTGAAATTGTTATTCTATTCAAGATGAGGGGAGAATAGCTAGTCCATGTGCCTAATTTAGGTAATAATCTGCCTAGAGCCAGACTAGATTATTATTATTACGGACTCGACTTATCCATATTTATCTGTAGTACTAACATATGTACAGTTATGGCATGGAGGTACTAGTTGGAAAGAAACAAAAGAGCTTCAACAGCTATTGACTTGTTGTTGCAGACAAAGGCCTAATACATTGCAATGCACAACTCATTCGGAATGAAATAAAATAACAATATTATGTTCTTGTGTACTACATATCACATTATGACCCCAAAAATTCCTACATGCTTCCAAAGATGTTTGGAAATTGCTTAATACCTTACACTTCCATGTACACTCTCCCTGTTGCATTTATATCTCAACAGGTTTCATCAAGTCAATGACCAATATGTTTAAACCAATGCGATTCAAAATACATGCACAATATTATCAATGGCTACTGTTTATCCACTCTCTGGTGAAATGTATCACAAAGAGCATCATAAAGTCAATCAATCAGTAACAGAGATCTATAGATAGACCCTGAACCTACTTTCAACCAATCAGTGACAGATCTATAGACCCTCAACCAACTATCAACCAATCAGTAACAGAGATCTATAGACCCTCAACCAACTTTTAACCAATCAGTAACGGAGATCTATAGATAGACCCTCAACCAACTTTCAACCAATCAGTAACAGAGATCTATAGACCCTCAACCAACTTTCAACCAATCAGTAAGAGACCAAAAGACCCTCAACCAACTTTCAACCAACCAGCAACAGAGATATATAGACCCTCAACCAACTTTCAACTACGTCATACCCACCATTTACACTATAAATAGATAAATATTTACAACCCTTTGTGCAGTTTTAAATCATCAAATTCCAGCTTATCAATGTAAAAAACACCTTCACTTTAATCTATCTACGAGATGCAATGATTGATTATGACATGTTAATGATATTAAATTAATCTTTTTGAATTGAAGATCATAGAATACTTGGACACCTTAATTGCCAGCTCAATATTTACTATCATATAATAAGGCCTGTTGAATGAATAAGGGTAGTGTTAGATTACTAATACATTGCATACACGATCCCTCTGTTCCATTTATCCAAATAAATACAAAAGTCGATATCTGAATGCCACACAATTTTGGCCTTCCTTAATCAACTACCTTCATTTACTTGCACACACAAACAAAATTCAATGGAAAGACAAGAATGACATGAAAGGTTTGGAGGCATGAATTACTTATCACTGGTAGGTACATGTATATCATCAGCCTTGAGCAAACCACACTATATGGAGTGGTCACAAATCCTTGTCTTTTGTGAAATGACAGTCAATTTAAACAGCTGCGATACATTGATCACACATACACCATTCTTTGAATTTTTTGTTCAGCTTACACCGACTTCACCACTCAAACACAAGTTCCCCAGTAGCATTGAATGGAGAGGTTAAAGGGTTGTCAGACAAGGAATTGGGATTTCTTCATAGGGTTCTTTGTTTAACGCGACCATGTGTGAGGTCACCAAGTGACCTTGGGCGGTACAGAGGAGCCTCACAGACACGGGGAAGCGTGACCACTCGATAGCATGATTTGCGCAAGCTTATCATATGCACATGAAATCAGATCTTCAATTTAAAAAAAAATCAGAGATATTATATGATGCACAAAAGCACAGGTAAAGGTCAGGAACGAATGAATGAACTGTTAAATTGAATGTCAACAAACATAATGCCTTCAGGTGAAAGATACGGGTTTTCATGGTAATGTTCAACCTCTTTATGAACAAAAGAAAGCTTAGCAAAGCTAATCAATAATTCAATTGCTTAGCAAACAAAAAAGGCACACATAATTTGATGGGCATGGGACTGGAATGAAGGACTACATGTTTTCTCTCTATCTATCCACCTCTTTTTCATATTTCTATCCGTCTACCTCCAAATAGTTCCCTTCCTTTTCTCCTGCTCCCTCTCTCTCTCTCTCTCTCTCACTCTCTGTATCTCTTCGTGTACATGTGTATATCTATCTTGCTATTTCTCTCTACCTCTCTCTATCCCTCTATCTTTATCATTGTGTCTCTATTCTCCCTCTGACTTCTCCCTGAGAACTGCTGCCGCCAAGTTTCTGATGACTGATGTAATCTTGGTTAGCTGGTCCTCGGTCAGCGTCACGTTGACTGCAATGCGTATGCTGAAAGAACAAATGGAGAGTTTGCTTTCAAAATGTTATGTAGTATCTTAATGACTTTTAAAAAATAAGCTATATTTACTTCAAAAAAATGGGGTGGATGGGCCCTTTTCAACATAGAATGATTTTCAAAGGGGTCCACACAAAAAAAAAATAATAATAATTACCAATCAATATTAATGACATTTTTACAGAATCTAGCAACAGCTAGCTTGAAATCAAGGGCATTCATCTATTAAGCCACTGAATACAAAGTATATCCTCTACTTCTGGATACAAAGTCACATACTGATATTTTCCTTTATTTCAGTTTGTTGTGTACATGAATATTCATATTTCATATTCAAATTTATTGTCCAATGATTGGAAATTTGTTTCATTTGCATGTCAGTACAAGATTACACATTATAAACATCAATAAGATACAGATGGGTACAGAGTAGAACATTTAACTTGGACATAGGTAACAACAAAATCAAGTAATAGCATTTGCAAAATACAATCCATGGTATTGAGTTCTCATATGTAAAAAACTTTCATCAATCAATCAGTCAAGTGTCCACATTCGAGCAACCCTAATGCTACAAACTAATTGCAGGATGCGTACAATAATTCAATGTTGGTATTTGTAAAGTTTCTTGGCACAAAAGTGGCTATCATGAATGTTTCATGAATGTTGTTTCAAAGTGGCTCTTTGTTGATTTTCTCTATTTTTATGACATCCTGTCCTCTAAACCATCCTACATGTAATGTTGATTACTTCAGTGTGACACACCATCAATAGGTTATGTACTATGTGCACCATCTTTACTTGACTTACCTTGGTGGTGGTAGGAAAGCTTCTTCTTCCTCTAGATACCTGGCAACAGTAAGCACCACACCTTCATCTAAAGCCTGCCAGGGTGTACAATATAAAATAACAGTCATTGCATAACAATTGCCAATTATCACAGTAAAGAAAAATGTAATACCGTGTATGTGACACAGCCTCCTGGCCAAAAAGGAGGTTATATAATTAGTCAATCTCCAAACGCAGCTATGTAAAGTGAAATTATCTGAAGATTTATACGGACAGCAAACCCTTTTTTGTGGTAAAATAAAAAATACTCTGCACATGATCAATTGATCTGGGGGAAAAAATGGGCAGTCTGTAGTCCAGCTAAATCATTGCAAGATAGAAATTCTATTTTTTTAATTTTTTTATAAGATAAGATATACACGTTTCTTCACCATAACAATATTAATAATTGCTATCAATTTGAATCTTTCGAAAAATGGCTTGGATAATGAATCTCTGTGACACTTATAATATATTGGCGCAATACTTAAAGTAGGCCTTCCACTATCAATCACTAATTAGATTACATTGCTTTTCAAATTGTGAGATTGTGGCTTGCCGTTTCCTATCATTCAATCTTACCCTGACGACAATCTTTTCCAGGAATGCTTGGTCTTTCTGCCAATCTCCACTGGTCTCCTCCAACCTGAGATGCTTGATGGGTGAGATAGGGTCACCATCCAACCGGTAACCAGGCAACCTACCACAAACAAGAACATCACAGAATGAAAGTCTACTTAAAGGGATTGGGTAACTTTGTCTCAAGATTCTGAAACAAAATCCTGGATTTAGCTCATGCTGCAATAATTATAAACCTTTAGGTCAGTCAGGAACCCTATAAATTTTACATGCCGATCGCCTGTCTGATTATCAAGATGTTTATGATTGGAAATCAAAATTTCAAAAACTCTTTTCTTAACGTTTTTTATAACACTTACAGTCTATTGGGGAAAATGAGTATGGTAAAACCAGTCACTCAAAGATTTTTACTTTTTTGAGGCACTTCATAATCATTTTGAAGCGCAACTTTTTTAGGGCTTCAATATTACACCATATCACAGACACCAATAACACGTAGGACTGTGCATCTCAGATTTTAACATTGTTAAACGATGCCTTTAAAGGTGACCCAATGTCTGCTCTGGGGTTGGGGTTGCAAATGGGTTAAGGTTAGGTCTAGGCTCAGAGCTGCCAACCTCCAGAAAAGAAAATCAGTAACCATAAGGCCATAAATCAGTAATTTGGGGAATAAATCAGTAATTTCCTATGCGGCGCCATGAATCTTAAAAGAATGGCAAGCGGACG